>VDFB02244141.1:0-31898 GCA_007258455.2 Sequoia sempervirens | reverse complement strand
AACAAAGCTACCAAGGGCTTGTTAAACAAAAAAGAGACCTTTTGATATTTCTTCTTATGTTGTACTACTGTCCAAGACAAATCATAAGTGAGAATATTTGGATTGGAAAGGGAAGAATCCCTTTCGGAGTAACTAACAATTGGAACAAAAGATGCTTTAGGTGAAGCATCCTAACCCAAGATCAAAGCATCAAGATTTGTAGTTAAGCCAACCTTTCTCAAAATGGGGGCAATAGGGGCCTCAAGGGAGGAAACACACACAGTAGGAGGAGAAGCCTTATCCAGAAATAAAACAACAAAAGCCTTAGGAGAAGCGACACCATTAGCAACAGGATTATTCTTCTGCATAGAAGGAGGCCTGGAATCCTTGCACTCAAAGAAGAATCAGTATCAGGGAACACTGTTAAATGTTCTTAAAGAGAATTCTTTCACCAAGTGGAGGAAGAAACAGGATGAGAACGATGAGGACAATCATGAGCCAGGTGTCCAGTAGCAAAATATCATCTACAACAAAAAGGAATACCTTCATAATCCACCAGATGAGACCATGACCAGCCATTAACTGAAAACACTAACTCACTAGCTAAAGCCTGAGATAAATCAACCTCCAGCAAAATCCAAGAGGAGGTGTGAGTAAAGGAAGCAATGTCTACTTTCAAGAATCTACCAAGAGCATTTCCAATATCCTCATAAGCAGAGGATCACCAGAATTGTAAGGGGAGATACGACAATCTCACCCAAACAGGTATTACATCAATGGGTTCCTTCAAAGGGTTGAATGAATGAACCCAAGGCCTCATGGACAGGGCATGAGAGTCTCATTCCCACAATCCATGATCTAAAATTGTCTATCTATCTTCAAGAGAATAAAAGCTGTTGGCGTTTAAATTCGCACCTCTGGAATGCATATTTGAAACAGACAGCTATGCACAGATAAATTTCTCTTCAAATTAGGAGGGGAAGCTCCCTCTTGCTAATGGTGTTGAAAGAAAGTAAACTAAGAACTAAGTTGCCTATCTTTTTGATCAGCTTAGAGCACAAGGTTTATTAAACACAAACGCTACAGCTAAGATTTTCTGATTTAAGAAGTTCAACTACAACTAACTTAAACTAAAGACGTTTCTAACTTCTCAAGTAATAAGCAGAGCAAGAGAAACTAGAAATGAACAAGGTAGATTTTTTGACAAAATACTTCAATAAACTCTCTCAACAAACATCTACACACTTAAATGTAAGTTGAAATCAAGATCATAAAAGTAGAACATAAATAACAGAAATCTGAGATTTTGGACCAAGGCAAAGGAGGCTCATGATTTTATTACTCAAACTTTTGGAACAAAACTCACTTCTAACATGCTTGGAACAAGAAATTGCAGCTAAAGAGGCTCGCAATCTTATTCTTACACAATAGAAACAACAATCATACTAACTCCTTGTTGGCTAAAGAGGCTCAACAATTTGCTATCACAACACAATTGAACAACACTTGAATAACAAACAGAAGGCACAATAGGCTCAGTGTTTTGTTATCACTAGCAAGGTTAAAGAAACTAAATGAGCAAAGGCTCTTATTTATAGAGAAGTGGAGGAGTAGGGAACCCTAAAATCTCCTTTCTTTCACAATCTAGGGCTTGCTCAGCAAGCAAGCTTTATTACTAACTCTAGAAAGAAGATAACATCTAAAACCTAAGAAAGCAGAAAAAGCGGGAAACGCCAACTATTACATTTTATCTTCTTTCTCTTCTCAAAGAATGGATAAGAATTATTCCAAGAATAGAAAGAAAGCAAGAAAGAAAGCTTCTAGAAGAAAGCTGCTTTAAAGCTCAATCACATCCGCTAGGAAGTTGGAGATTGTGTTCCGATTCGGTGCATCTATGCCCTCAATAGTAAAACACCACTTTTCTAGAATATCTTCAGCATCTGCAACAAACCTAAGGAAATCTTCGACCTCATTGGCCGCTTTCTCGAACTTTGCTGACATCATCGAAATATGACCTATCCTTCCGCCAACTGGATTGCAACTGCGAACAACACTCTGGAATTGATCTTGCACTTCATCAAGCCCGACGTAGGAACCATCTTCAAGACTGTACTGAGAAGGAATCTCTGTGATGAACTCACTGATGAAAAGAAGAGCTTCAATCACCCTTTGTCTATAGGTGATAAATTCTTCGGATATCCTCTCATAAGTTTTAACTTTAAAAATATGACGCTCTCTCCAAGCAAGGATTTGTCTCTTGTGTTCTTTTGAAACTGCTGAACCATAGGCTGTGTCTAAATCAGCAATGATGATCTCATGCCTTGGTCTTACTTCAGCCAGTGTTTGTTCAAACCCTTAGATACCTTGACGTAGCTCATGAGTGTTTTCTCTTAACTGGAACATCCGTGCCAAGATCTCCCTTCCTCTGACAATGAAGCTCTCGATCCACTCTTGAGTTTCTTTCCCATAAATGACCAGCTGTCTTAATTGTTGCTGATCAGCTAGTGTGTCTAAAATCTGGGGCAGCAACTGGGTTGCCTGTGAAGAACCATGGACAAGGTTAGAAATGAAAAGCCTGAGCTGCTGATTTTCAGCCTTGAGGGCTGATCTGTCTTCTCCATCCTTAAGCACTCTTTTGTGAAGGTTTTCAGACACAACTCTGAAAAGACTCAAATCCGCATGTCTGGTATTTCTACCAAGATTAGCCTTGACCATGACGAAATCATCCATATTCACCTCATCCCTGTTCTTGTCTTCTGGGGGCAATGTAGTCTCCATGACTATCTCGTTATCAAGATTCTTATCAAAGTGAACTTGCTTCTTTGCTTTCTTCTTAGGAGGTTCTTGATAGATGTTATCGAGATCATCAACACTCACCTAATATGAAGGCCTTCTCCTAACCCTTCCTAAGGAGTTCTCAAGGCAAGACACGGTAGTATCTTTACTAACTTCCTTAGGAGGTACAACTGTAACTTCCTCGTCATCTTCAATATCAAGGTCAATGTGAATCAGTGAAGAACCTATCAAAGGTACATAAACATGTGTTGAAGGCGGCTCCTCTACTTCTTTCTGAGGTACGGGCTCGTCAGGAGGAGCTTCTGAATCAACTGTAGGCTGCTCCTGTATGACTATTCCTGAGAAGTCTAACCTTCTTCTTACATTTTTACTTGATCTACTACCTTTGACGCCTTCTTGAGACTGACTTTTTCCCTTCCCTTTTGACTGTGCTCTGGAAGAAGAGGGAATTGTCTTTGGCAACTCTGCTACTGGAATGGAGTTCTTCCTTTTAAGGATTAAGAAAACCTTGCTATGTTCAAGGACTTGTCTTGTCCTGTCTTAAATTGAGAGTGACTCTTTATTAGCCCAGTTGACTTGTGGTAGGGGCTGATCTTCAATTCACTTCTGAGTATACATCGGGAGAAGCACATCCTCGTCATCATCTGATAACCCTTCTATGTCTTCATTTAAACAGTCCATCTGGTGGAGAGTAAGCCTACTATAACTACGTCTCCACACCTCGAACTCATCTGTACAATTAGCCCAAAAATATTCAAGGGCGGATATATGATCATAGATCTTCTCAAGTTGGCTAGCATAGACACCATGAGGATCAAATGATCGTCTCTCGCTGTAAGGCTTGAGGCCGAGTTTATCTAACTCATCTCCCATCGTCTTGGCATCTGCAGCAGTCTTGCATGTATAAATTCCCAATCCTAATGGAAAATGGAGGGAGGGTTTCCTTCTGTTCCTCAAGACTGTGTGAACATCGTGGGCCTACCTCAAGAACTCCATGAAGATGATCTTATCTGACGGGTACCTTACATGAGCGGGGCACCTGAATAGCCATAGACCCTGAGATAGGTGAAAGTGGGAAACTGTAGAAACCAATCCGCCCACTCCACCATTGCTACCCTGGCAACTGAAGAGATGTGGACGTGCAATTCATTGTCTAGGTCTCGCACTGTGTACATCAGAAAAGCCTCGTTCACTCTCTTGTAGTGTTGCAAGGACTTCGTGAATTCCAACTGGGCATAGTAGTTATATATATGTTGTACACTCAATGATCCCTCGTTGTTCAACCCTCTGAATTGACCTTGATAGGCCACCAGGTAGACTAGGTACGACACCATATGGAATACATGAAATTGGAAGTATTCTATTATCTGCTAATGTATGCTGTCACTGATCAAAGTAGGCCAATCATAGAACTCGGTTTTCTTCATGATGTGGGGTATGGCGTAAAACATCCAAGGCTGAAACTTGGTGGCGTCTCCTGAGCCAGTTACCCTGTTGAACAAGGTGATAATGATAGAAATTTCATCCTTAAACTCTCCTTGCCCGACATTCTTTGGCAAAGTCTTATGTTTTTCTTTCATCCACCTTTGTGCAATCTTCTTACTATATTTATCTTTGTGCAATACCCATATCCTTTCACATTCGCCCTTTGAGAGAGTCACACTTTCAGGCCATGGGGGAATGGAAAAACACTTCTCAATCATATCAGGCTTCAGACTGCAAATTAATCTACCATCAGCTGATTGGGTCTCCCTAGTAGCCGGGTTGTAATGCTTGATGCAAGCGATTACGAACTCAAGACTCTAAACTGCTATAGGAATAGACGCTACTGCGAGGAGTCCAAAATGTCCCAGGTTCCTAATTGAGGTGTTGCCTGCGCTCTCCAAGGCGTGTAGATCGAACACCGGCTTGATATGATGCAAGTCTGTCTCAAGGGTTTTGATGTAATCATGATAAAGGGCTGATTCAGTCTTGAAAACATTGAGAGTGTACTCCATTTCAGAAAACTTGAAGAATGATTGTAAACTCGCCTAGGTTCAGACAAGTTCTAAGCAACTTCTATTTTTAGAATGCTAATTTTTCTTGCTCTAACGGACAAATTTTTTGAAATTTTTTCTAAGATATGGGTTTTGCTCAGAATTTCGTTGCAAGACAACCCAGATCGTCTGTTTTTGAAAATTTTGAATTTTAACTGAAAAAGCAGCAAACCCTAATTTCTTCATTTTTTCTCAAAAAAGCTGGCACCTGGGTTTTGTTCAGAATATGATTAGAAACGGACCTAGTTGATTAGATTTGCAAAACCCTGATGGCTGATCGAAAAAGCAGCCAACCCTAGAATTTGAAACTTTCTTGAAAAAAATATGTGATATGGGTTTTCTTCAGAAGACTGACTGGAGAGGACCCAGATGATTGAAAACTAAATGCACTGAGGATTTCACTGACATGAAAAATAAAAGCAATTGCTGCAACTTGATGAAGTTCTTGAAAATTTCCTTCAGAGGAATAAGGTGAAAAGACCCAGATGGCTGAAAAATGGAAAACCTTGGCCTTCTCTTTAAAAAACTCGATCTTCTAGATGAAAAAGCTTGAAAAAGCAAGGGTTTATGCTTGCTGATCTGAAAAATCTGATGAAAAACCAGCAAATATGAATTCTTGAATCATAAACATTCTTCAAACTTGCTGCTCCAACTTTCTCCTTTGAATGCTACCTACAAAAATAATGAAAATTACATAAAAGAAAGATATTAAATAGACTTAGGGTTCTATTTTTTAGGTTTTCTTTCTTTTACTTTTATTCCCAAAACCCTAAACTCTCAGCTTCATTGAACTTGGACGCCTTCCTTCACTTGCAATTTTGAAAATTTTGAAAATCTCAAAAATTCTTCTAAGGCATGAGAAGATGGGCGACCTTTCTTCACCAGGGGCGCCCACTTTAAGCAGTGTTAGTCAAATTTTTGGCATTTTCAACTTTTCTTCATTTTGACCTGCTACTTCGCCTTCGATTTTCGGCTTGTAGACTGATCTGATAGGCGAGCTGAATGATCCATCGTGGAGCCTGACTGATTCTGAGAAGGTTGTTTTGGAGGCGTCTCTGGCTAAAAACTTCATCTCGACCTTCGAATTCATGGGAGCCTTTTCCTTCCAGGGGCGCCCATTTTGTTCAGAGTTAGCCATTTTCATGATCTTCAACTTCTTCATTAACTCCTCTTCTATAGATGATCTCATTGAATCTAGTGCTCCGGTTGTCGGATTGATTGCCTATTATGCTCATCGTGAAGCTAACGAGATATTAAGAGGGGTCTTCTAAGAGATACTTCGCCAAACAGTGATTTTTAGGCCCTCAAAAGCTTGGGTGCCCTTCTTGGCTGGGGGCGCCCAAACCTTCCAGACTTAGCCATTTTGTCTATTTTTCAACTTCAAGTTTGAAACCTTCATTTTGTACCCTTGACTTCGATCTGAATTTGCCAGAGAATGACTAGTTGAATGATCTGACGAAGACAAGCATCACGAAGTTGGCTGAATACTAAAGAGATTGAGTACCTTCTTAAACCCTAATTACTGGATTTGCCCCTTCAAAAAGCTGGGTGACCTTCACTAGGGGCGCCCAAAGTCTCCACAGTCAATTTTTGATATTTCTCATTTTCTCCACTCTGACTTCTGTGTGTATCCTCCCTGTTCAGCTTCGAATCCCGAATGACTGGATAATTTGATGACTGCATCGTCGGACTCGTCGCGGAGCTAGCAGAGAACTGGACAACTTTGGTTGGAGGCATAAACCCTAATTTTAACATTTAAAGCCCCAAACAGGTGGGCGCCTATTCTCACCTGGGGTGCCCAAGTCTGGCAGTGTTAGAAAATTTTCATCTTTTTTTTCATCTTCTTCTTCATTCTTCATGCTTGCTCATGAACTCACCTTCTGTTGAATGCCTGAGTGTTGAATCTAATGCCTGGCAGCCCCCTGACCTCCATTGATGACCTCAGAGCTCCTATTATGCTTCCGAAAAAGCAGAATAGACCCACTAGGGCAAAACTGATTATTTTGAGATTCTGACTACACCAGCCTGATATGGACGTATTTTGAGCCAATCAAAATTAGTTTGGACCCTGATGGACCAACTTTCTATTTTTAGAAAGTTTTGCTAGTATCCATTTCCAAAGAAACCCGGAAAAATCCAGAAATCGTTACTAATTTTAGAAAGTTTCTAAAAATAGCAAGTTTCCTAAAAAGTAGGGATGAAAAAATGAGATCTGGGTTTTGTAGATTAAGCTACTCTGAACAAACCCAAATCATCAAAATTTGAAAATTTTGTGTTTTAACCCCTCATGCAAGACATGTACACCCAAATTTTGACCTTTTTGATTGATTTAACAAGACTTTTACTTATTTCTTTAAAATATCTAAATGTAACAAAATTTTAATTTTGGGGTACAACAAAAGCCAACAACCAAAAAACTCCTAGATGAAGGATAAATCTCCATCATACCTTCCACCTAAGTAGACCAATGATTGGAGATCTAGAGGTACAGATTAGGGAGGGAAGGCCAAAAATGAAAAAACTTGCAGATAAGGGCCTTTTTGGAGTAGAAGTAAATATGGTCAGAGACTTCCTTTCCAAGAGAGATAAAGGGGGCAGCACTAGCACACCATAAAGGTTGCATAGAGCCCACCCCAAACTTCCTGTTCCACACAACATCCATAAGAGAATCTTGAACTCTCCTGAATCCCATGGAAATGAGATTTAGGTGTAGCAGTAGCCTCACCCACAAATGGTGGATAGATCTGTGAAATATTCAGTGTGATATCAAAAACCAAGTCACACCCAGATGTAGAAGAGATTGGTTGGGCCACCACAGCCAAGCGGGAGTACCAAACAAGGAAGTGGGAGCAAGAGGCATTCAAATTTTTTGCTGGGCGAGAAGGGCCGGAATCACTAGTGCCATTCATGCTATCGTTTCACTCTTCTATTACTTGTTATGTTCAAAGGCAGTTTATAATTTATATTATATTATATTAATAATATATTTTAAATTTTATATTATTTAATAAAAGATGATCATTATATAATTTTTTATAAAAATGATTTATAATTAAATAACAAATAGATATAAATATTAAATATCTGATATATTTATTATAATTGTATAATTTTACTATGGGAAGTCATTCTTCACAAGTGATTTGAGAGGTTTGGGACATGAGAATGGGGGTTGAACTTTAATTATATTTTTAAGAAAAATTAATTAAAATGTTTACTTATATAATAAGTATAATAAAATAGATGTCAAAGACTATAGATACAATCAAATTCTTATAATAGAGGAAGTGTGATGAGTCGAGGTGAATGAGCTATGCTAGGGTTTTTTGTTTTTGCAGTCTCTCTTGGCCTTTTCCACGTCATACCACACCTTAGGCGCAGGACTTTCCATTAAGTTTGTGTTGTACGACTGCATTTACTACATTTTTCTAGTTATTTTATTATGCCTACGAGTGACTCCAACCCAAAGATCTTACTGGTGTTGGCAGTTCAATGGCTTTGCATAATGGCTCCTCCTCCGAACAAGCAATCCCAGAAATTTGTTCTGAAAGTATTCCATGAGGTAAATCTTTTGATTCTCTAACGGATATGGTCTTGCCCATCCCGAATTTTGATTTTGCATGCCTATAGTTAGAGAAGCATACTCTTGTTGGTTATTTTTTTGGGACGACTCCACCTGAAAGTGTGCTTAAAGAATGGGTTCAAAAGGCCCAAGTCCCTCATAGAGTCCGTCTTGATATAGTCCAAAATTTGACTAAGGGTTTTTCTTTTTCGCTTTGCGGAGGTCAGTCATGTTTTGGTTATCTTGAACCATGATCCTTGGTATGTCCAGTCTTCTTTATTGGTTTTCTAGCCTTAGTTTGGGGACTTTATCGTCTTTGATGACAAAAAGTTACGGCTTCCATTCTGGATTGAATTTCCTGGTTTACCCTTGCTTTGTCTTCACTTTTTCTAGCATATTGCCTCCTCCGTTGGGAGGGTTGTTTATGTCGAACTCGATAGGTTCTTTCAAGCTCACCCTCAGAAGCAAGTATGTGTTGAGGATGACCTCTCACAGGACTTGAAAGAGTCTATTTATATTTTTAACTGGTAGCTTCAGGCATACCCAAAAGGTGACATTTTAATTTTCCCAACACTCAATCTCCGCCATGGGAAGCTGAAAAGCCCCGACAGGCGGAAGGTTCTGCCACCAAACCAAAGGAGAAATGGACAACGGTTACCAACTGGAAAAATAAGTCCAATGACACAGGGGTGGTTTCCAAGTCTCCTGAGCCATTTGCTAAAATTTCAAACCATTCAACAAAGGGGAAAGAGACTCAAGCTCCTTCTAGCAGTGTGGCAACTCGGCCGCGGCCCTTCGCCACTCCTCAACCTACCTCTGTTATGATAGCCTAGTTGGCTGTGTCTTCTCCCATGTTGGGAATTCATGGAAGGTCTCTCAGTCCATCTCGTCCTCTTTAAGAAGGGGAATTTGTACTAGAAAAAAAGAGGCATTCATCTCCCTCAATTCAGATTGGGATAGTACCACAATAATTTCTATAGAATTGCTTTTCCTCTTTGGAAAAGTTGAACTCCATTGATATGATCGAGTCCTTAACATGAATTTTCTTTCTTGGAATGTTCGAGGTCTAATAGACCTCCCTAGGAAGTATTCTGTTAGAGATACTCTTCATAAATGTTCTAGTATTGATGTTTTGTGTCTTCAAGCAGTTAAAGTTGTTAGGTATTTGCTTGTCAGCTTGTCGAACTATTTGGCTAGCCAGTAAAATGTTTTGTTCTAAGCATGAGGTTGGGTATGGCAATGTTGTCACCCTTTTTTCTCCACGGTGGCACACTTGTGTGGTTGACTATGGGTCTAACCCCACACACCAGCTCGTTTGGGTTCTGCTAAATATTGATAATCATTCATTTGGGATTATTAATGTCTATGCCTCTAACGATGCGGTTGAAAGATCACTCCTCTAGCGATGGATTGTTGATTCATTGCTTGTGGCTATTTGGCTCCTTTGTGGAGACTTTAATATGGTTGAGGGTGGTGTACAAAAAAGAGGGTACTTTTCCTTTCAGATGGGCAGTAGGAAGAAGAGAGGCGTGGTTTTACATGCGCAATAAATTGGGTTTTTTCAACCCCAATATTGACCGCCACCATTCTAATTCTTTCTGGAACAATTGGTGCAATTTTGAACTAGGTCTGACAGAGTCTTTAAGCGTCTTGACCGTTCCATGATCTCCATGCAATCTTTCTTTTCTTTTGCCAGCTCTTCCCCACTTTTGGTTAAACTGTTAGTGGACATCATGCTATCAAACCACTTTCCCATTCATTTCTGCATTGAATGATAAGTGGGGAAAATTCATGCCAGTAGGACCTAGTTCTTTTTAAACACCTCTTTGCTACATCACCAGCCCACGCTGGCCCACATCAGAACTATCTAGAATCTTGAATGTCGACCTATTCACTCAACTGGGATCAAAGGGTGGAATGATGCCATCACTTGTACTACGGGGTTTCTTCACATCTGTGGATGCCAGCTAGCTATCTAATCTAGAGCAGTCTAGAGGTGACGGAACTGAGAAAAATCGAAACTCCAAATTTTTGGATTTTTTTTCGTTATTTTCTAGGTTCTAGTAAATTGCATTTTTCAGAGGTCTTCGGAGTAGAATTTGGGTTCAAAACTTGCATCAGTCCTTAGAAATTGGCTACGAAAGGTACTATATTTTAGGGACTAACTTAGTACTCTTGGAGAGCTTTCCAACAATGTAAACAAATTTGAATTTCGAGCACCAAGCGGAAAGTTATGACCCCACCAAGATGGGGTAAATAAATTCCTAGTTTTTTAATTTTTTTTGTAATTTTGTTTGTATTTTCTAAAAGCCAACTATTCATTTCGAATTCCTGGGGCTATGGTGACTTTTGGCATTCTCCAGTTTGTATATACTCTTGTAATTTTGAATAAAATGATGATTTGGAATGCATACAACTCTTTTTATGAGTTTACAATTTTATCCAAATTGAACACAATATCGCAGGTTTCTTTTATGCTAGATATTGTAAATTGAATCCTCACTTCGATTCAGATCACTTTCACAGACAACCTTATGAAGTGACCACATTTGATCTTTATAAAGCCATTGAGGCTTTAGTGGCTAGCTCTTTCTCCCCTTCTTTGCAAGTTAGGGTTGCAGAGTTGAGACATGAAAAGGAAGTGGCTAATAATTATGTGGCCAGAGGAGTGCAAATCAAAGCTAGATTGCACTAGCGCAAGATTGGGGACTGTGCCTCAAAGGAGTTCTTTCTGGCTCTTTGTGCCGAACACTCTTCGCCTAACATCAAGTGTATCAAAGATGGCAATAATGTGCTCTCTGAGCTTCCTGACATTCTCCAAGCGTTTGTTAGGCACTATGAGCAAGTTTTCACGGCCCAAGATTACACACCATAATGCAATAATGCACTTCAGGAATGCCTTGATGTTGTGCCAGCTAGGCTTTCTACAGCCCAAAAAGACCTTTAGTGAGCAATTAATCACAATTGAAGACCTCAAAGAAGCTATGAGCACAATGGCTAATGACAAAGCTTCGAGAATTGATGGGTTCTCATGCGAGTTTTACAAATCCCTTTGGGACTGTGTGCGAAATGATCTGTGTAAATTTTATCTTGAAGCTTTCATTCTAATTCCTTAAGTAATCTCATCAACAAAGGCAATATTAAATTCATACCTAAGTCTGGTGATCCCGAGGATATTTGCAACTGGTGGCCCATCATGCTCCTCAATGTTTCCTACTAGAAGATCGAAAAAGTTGCATTTTCCATGCTTGATTTTGGAATAATTAATAACAAATAGGACTTGATATTGCCTTGATCTAGTGTTGTGGTGAGTTTTACACATCCACATTATGTCTTCGACCCTTTCTAATTTAAATAAACTTAATTTTTCCCTAATTTAATGTTGTAAAATGTATTTATTTATATTTTCACATTGAATATGGAAGGCTTGTAAACCAATTGGACCTAATCTAGTGTTGTAATGTGTTTTACACATTCACATGGGAGTTAGGGCCCTTCTAAGCTAAATAGACCCAATTCTACCTTAATTTAGTGTTGTAAAGTGTATTTACTTACACTTTCAGATTGGATTTTGGGCCCTCTTGCATTTATAACCTTTATATCTTTATTAATAGGCCCCTATGACCTCGTATTGTGCATCCCAAGGCATATTTTAATCAAAAATCAATATTTAAGCTTAATTTCTTCACTCCCCAACATTCTAGGAGGAAAAATGGCCCCTGTGGGACCCATTTGCCACCCTACAAAAATGAGTCCCATCTAGGTGGGACTCATTACCTTAGGATGGTGAATGAGTCCCATTTGAGCTATTTTTGAGGTTTGAATGGGAAAAATTGGGTTTTAAGTCCAAATTTCTCCTATTTCGGCCTTGGGGATCAAATTAATGGCCATTTGAGTGGATTGCCTATATAAATGATCTCTCAAATCATTGTTTCATCATAAGCATTCATGTCATCAAGTCAAGCATTCAAGAGTTAAGCATTCCAAGTCTCCACAAGGCCATCAAGATAGCTTTCAAGATCATTCAAGGGCAGATTCTTCATCAATTGTTGCAGCAATTCAAGATCCATCATCATGGCAAGGTTCTAATTACATTATTTCATGTTCATGCTTCATTATCTTATTTCATCATTTGGTTTAATTACCTAAAAGGGGTTTGACCAAGGTAAAACCCTATTCCCTAACAATCAACACTTTCTCTCTCTCTCTCTCTCTTTGTGTGATTGCAGATTTAGGTGCTTTGAAGACTTGAAGATCATTGAAGATTAGGTTACAAGCTTATTGGAGTTGTCTCCCCATTTGCAAGGTCATAATCTTCACTAAAAGGTCATCTATAGCCCCGAAATCGGAGTTTCGGATCCAAAAAACTAGAGGAACAGATTGAGCAGACTAAGAGGTGTAGATTAGAGCTTTGAAGTTCCAGAAAATCCAAATTGGACTCATTGTCCACAAGTGGCGAATGAGTCCCACTATAGATGTTTTTCAAATATTTTTATAGATTTGGATACCCATTTGCCCGAAACTTGTTTCTATGCAAAAATCTAGAATTGGGAATGATTCACCCAGAATGGCGAATGAGTCCCACTAGGTCAAAAAGTTAGGATTTCCAGAATTTCAGAGCTCTTTCCAGTCACTTCCAAATTTCTAGGTGTACACTATTCATCTCTTTGCCTCTCTATTCTATTTTTTTTGCATTTTTAAGCCATTTTATAGGTCATTGCATTAAATTAGGGTTTTGCATTACATCTTGCATTTCATTGTCTCTTCCAAGTCTGAACTTGGTGGTGAACCCCTCATTAGATCATTTTTCAATCCCTAGGACAACCCTATTGCAAGATCTCTTTCTCTTTTGCATTGAGATCTCTAGGGTTATCCTTGAGTGGAATCTTTTTGAAAGTGGGTGCAAATACATCATCATTCGTTCCCCCAAGTTTCATAGGTTCCATTTTGGTGAACCTGCATTTCAAATACATTATTTTCTTATTTGGAGTCCATCATCATCCTAGATTTAGCTTGCATTAACTTTGCATTGGTTGATTTGCATTCTAGGGTTTAAAATTTTGCATTAGTGAAAACTCATATAGCTTGCATTTTTGCATCTAATTTATTGAAGATCATTCAAAATCTACATTTGCATCTTAGATCTAGGTCATACAGCATAGAAAATATAAAAATCAACTAAAAAAAATTAGAAAATTTTAAAAAAATCCCTATTGGGACTCATTCGCCACCTTGGGTGAATCAGTCCCAGTCCAAATTCTGAACTACAATTTACGGAGTTAAATTTGCTGTTTTTAAGCTTCTATTTGTTATTGTTTTTCTGTTTAAGTTTGCATAGTTTCTGTTACATTAAAATCATTAGAAGTAGAATAATTTACATTCATTACAATTGTGGATAGAATTAGATTTTTTTACTTTTCATTTTCAGCATTAGTTCATAGTTAACTTAGATCAGATTACATTCAACATTCATTAGAAAACAAAAACAAAAAACCAAAAACATCAAAAGAAACAAACAAAAAATGGTTAACCTTAGAGAAATCATATCATTCAAACCCTTTAGTAGTGATGAATTTGACATGTTAGATGAAGCCCTTGATGACTTCATCTCTCCTAGATCTTCCACTAAAGGTTTGATACAAGAGGATGCAAGCAGTGACAATCATGACAATCATAATTGTTCTTCTCCCGATACCTCTCCTATTAGTGACAAAGGTATCTTGGTGATAGAAGATATGATCATTGAGAATCATGAAAGTCTAGTTTGTCTTCCCTCTTGGAAAGATATTATGACACACGAAGTTGAGAACATGGCCACTACTTTACCTAGTCTCCATTCATCTCCCAAAACCTTCCCTACTTGTGAGAATGCTTTAGTGAATAAGGATACAATCGTGAATGATCATGACAAACACATTTATGTGGAGGATATGTTGATATTAAGAGATCCAATGATTGGGAGTTATACCATTATTTTTGTCCTTCCTAATGTTCCTAACATTTGGAAGGGTCTATTTGAAATCATTGGCACACATGAAGCTCATAGTTATTCTTCTCTCGATGCCTCCCCTATGTATGATGAAACTACTTTACAACATCTAACCACACAATGTGATGAACCCATTGTTTGTCATTTTCCTAAAATCTCTCATACTAGGGTAGATATTATGGCACAAGAGAATGAGATCTTAGAGAAAAAGGATGAAATCATGGATAACAATCAAATTTTCCCCTCTCCTAATATCTCTCCTATTGGTGAAGAAGATATTATGGTGTTACAAGATCCAATCAATGATAATCATGAGGAAAACATTATTGACACACAAAAAGATCTAATCATTGATAACCTCCTTAATTGTGATGAAGTTATTTTAGAAGAGCCCACCTTTGAATGTCTTGAACATCTAGTTTTTCGCTCTCCTAAAAACTCTCGTACTAGGGAAGGCACCATGGTGCAAGAAAACGACAACATTGACACACCTCTTTTAAACAATAGTAATATGAATTCCTTAGATGAAGATGAAGTGAAATTAGACTCCTCTTCACTAAGAGATCATGAAACAAAGGATAAGTCCTTTGACATTATGCACATTAGGCAACCCTTCACTCCAACCATAGAAAAACAAAAGCAAATTGAAGAAGTCGCAAAGTTATTGGAAGACACTTTGGAAACCTTTGAATTCATACCTATATTCTGGGAGAATACAAGATCATAATAAAAGAGTCCAAAAAGGGAAAAAAGAAACCGATAACGGCAATACAAAATTCAACAACATCCATTTCAACCACCCTAAAGGAAAAGACAACACTCAAGACAAACTTTGAGGAAGTTGAACAACCACCGAAGTTGAAAGAAGTGAAAAAACTTTATGGAAGAGGTTTTGAACTTATGAAGCAACTTGGGAAAGGATGTGATGCTATATAACAAGGTATCCATGTCCCTATAAAGCCTAAAATGCAAGAAATGACTAATGATCTTGGTGATTGTCCCTCAAAACAAAAGCCTTCATTCAATGTGAACACTATCACAAAAGATTCTTCCAAGAAAACTTTAACTTTGATGCATCCGAAACTGATAGTTATCTCATTAAATATGTATCAAGTTGACACTTTGTTTACTCATCATAATAAATAACATTAGTTGCTGCTCCTTGCCATGCAATAGTTGTAGGATCATAGTATACTCACTATTACATGTCATTCCCTTTTTGCAAGGAGCAACATATCATCATCCACTCCAGGCTCACCCTTGTCTTGCACTAAGTAGGGGCAAGGGGGTTAGGAAGCCTTATCCCCATATGTCCCTTGTCATTGTCTCTTTCGGCTAGTTGACTGCTTTTCATGTATATATAAGAGCAAACATGGGATGTGGATGGCATTCCTTAAGTTGGCTCACATGTGATGTACTTATCCATGATGTAGTTCGATTTAGAAACATATGACTTGGCATAGGGCTTTCCAAGTTGGCTCTCATGTCTTCTTTCATGTTAGCATTTATCATTGGCTACTTTAAAGTATGTTGGCATTTCAATTTACACCCCTGGAATGCAAATTGGAAACGGAAAGCTATGTGCAGTAACTTGCTCTTCAAATTAGGAGGGGAAGCTCCCTCTTTGCTGACGTTGCTCAAAAGAGAGTAAACTAAAACTAATTTTCCTCTTTTTTGGTTCAGCTAAGAGCACAAGGTTATAAAACTCGAACGTCGTAGCTAAGATTTTTTGTTTTGGAATTTCAACTATGACTAAGCCTACTCTAATGACATTTCTAACTTCTCAAGTAAATGCAGAGCAAGAGAGTTAGAAACGGACAAGGAAGGATTTTATGACAAAATAATTAATTAAACTCTTTTCTAGCACACATCTACTTACTTTCAATGCAAGCTGAAATAAAGATCATATAAGCATAACACAATAAACGGAAATTTGAGACTTTATATCAGGGCAGCAAAGTAGGCACAAGACTTTATTTTCTCAAACTTCAAGAACAAGAGATTATACTTTTGGGACAGTAGGATTGTACCAAAATAGGCTTACACTTTAGCCATCTAACCAGAATACAAAACACATGCAGTGAACAATACTTGCAGCTAAAGAGGCATGCAATTTTCTCTTACATAAAATGAATTGACATTGAATAACAACTTGTAGCATTACAGGCTTGAAATTTGCTATCACAATAACCGTTGAAAATAAATGAGCAAGGCTACTCTTATTTATAGACAAGCAGAGGAGTAGGGAACCCTAAAATCTCCTTGCTTTTACAACTAAGGCTTGCTCATCAAGCAAGCTTTATTTCTAAAACTAAAAGAAGATAGCATCTATCCACCTAAGAAAGCATGAAATAGGAAATGCCAACTATTACATTTTGTTTTCTTTCTCTTCTCCAAAGAATAGATAAGAATTGAGACGAGAATAGAAACAAAACGGAAAGAAAGCTTCTAGATGATTGCCGCTTTAAATCTCATCCATATCTGCCCAAAACTGATTTGTTTCTTGTTTTTAAGTGGAGAGTGCTGCTGAAAATGGAATGTCGATTTGCTTTGAAAAAGTAATTTCTTCGAAAAAAGCTGGGACCTAGGGTTTGTAGAAAATCACATTCCGGAGAAACCCAAATGCTCAGAAACTGAAAAAGCAAAATCTATCCTAAAAAGCAGCCAAAAAATAGTTTCTAGAATAGGGAAAATTTTCTCAATGTTGAAGAGGATGAAAAAGCGGAGAGACCCATGTGATCAGAAATGGTAAAAGATGAGTGGCTGCTTTGAAAAAGAAATTCCCTAGAAGTTTGGACCATGAAAAAGAATTCATCTCTGCTCATTGATCTCAAAACCACAAAGAACACTGAAAAAGCATGTCATTTGGGTCTTCAAATCTTCATTGAGAGAAAAGGGAAAATCTACTTGCTTTGGACACCAACCTGCAATAATGAATAATGAAAGGAAAAAACTCTCTTTAAATAAGATGAGGTTTGAGAGAATCTGCTTTCTTTTTGCTTTAAATCCTTCAGAGCTTATCCTGAGCAGGTTCATCAAACGTAGACACTGTTTGGAATGTTGGAGGATGGAACTTGAAAATTTGACTAAGGCATGAATTCTTGGGCACCTCTCTTGGACTGGGGCGCTTTTGCTTGGCAGACTTAGTCAAATTTTCAACGTTTTCAAATTTTTTGGTTGATTTTAACCTCTATTTGATCTTCAATTTTTGGATGCTCTAAGGATCTTGTGAACTGATAGAGTGATTATCATGTCCCCATTTTTGGCGAGCATCAGAGTTCGTAAGTTTAGCCTATCACGAGACCCTCAGGCTGATAGTGTGGTTAGAGGGTCGTTTCGGAGCTTGGCTCAGCTTCAGATTGGCAGTTTTGATCAATTGGCTATCGTTTGGGCTCGATCGGAGACATTTTGCAGAATTGCTATTTTTAGCAGTAGGGATTTGGCAGCGTTCAGAATCACTTCCTTGGTCGACAGCATCAGACGGCTCGAGCATCGGGTTAATAATGAGCGAGATATTAATATTTAATTGTATTAATTAAATATTAATTATTTAACGATTATAATGTAAAGTTATAATATTAAATTATAACTTAAGTTATTTGCCTTGAGGGGTGCGCCCATCATCAGAAAGGGGCCAGTTTGAGAATTAAATTATTATAAAATATCTGGCTGAGGACTATGGGAAAATTAAAAGATTAAAAGTTGAATTATTTAAAAATTCCCTATCTTTAAGGAAATCGCACTTTTGTGCAATAAAGGGGTTTTGGTAGTCGCGGGCCATTATGTGTTGTTGAATAAAATTGACGGAACCTTCCATCGGAGAGCGGAAAGCCTTAGGGTTTCATCTCGAGAAATTCGCTTGGAAGCGAGCCATCTCCATCGAATCGGGTCGAGGAGGTTAGCGAGATATCACCCGTTCTGCCAAGCCCGAAGCTTCTTCATCTCGGAAAAGTTCGCGAGCAAATACCAATTGATACGACCGGGGTTTCGGAGTTGAATCTGAGTTGACAAATTTCCTGCGAGAAGCACACATTTTGCGGATTCGAGGAAACTCTGAGAGAAAGGGCATGCATTATCATTATTGCTGTTCTTCGTATTCTGGCCGTACAAAGCGTAATACCCGAGCCGTCTTAAAAAGGGCATATTTCGGAATAAACAAATCTCCTTCTTTTCCTTGGATAGTCTTCACGTTTGAAGCGTCTTTGGCATCATCTGGGAACACTTCGAGAGAAAGTGGAGAAGGCGTTTGAATTACTGGCCATTACCGCTGGCAGCCCGGTCTATGAGCGTACCACATCCGTTGGGCAGTTATCACCCAATGTAAAAGCGCCATATTGACGATATCTTCCTCCACGGGGAAGCCCTGCCATGCCGGAAACCGTTGCATACACGGCGGAAGGGAAAAGAAAGGATTTATGCGGCCCGTCGAGATCGGTCCGTGACGTATTTGTGAGTTCTTTCAAATTTAAACTATTAGTTTCACATTGCATCGATGCGAGGCTTCACTTGTAATTTGTCCAGTGAATCAATAAAGGATTGTTCAGCATTAGATCTTATCTTTCTACCTATATTGGCATCATAGTTATTTTATTTGAATTTAATTATCAATACTTTAGCAAAAATCGCATTACTTCATTCATGCCCAAAACCCAAAAATTGCAAAAACTTCAAAACGTCAGAAAAGACACAGAAAACTGTCAGATTCGGAGATTAGGGGAAACTAGGGTTTCTACAGTGGTATCAGAGCTAAATCCTGCCATCCTGAGGGTTTAGCCGTCTTCTGCAGCCGGAACAGTTTGGGTCTTATCAGGTATTATTCATTCAGGCGGAAAAAACAGTTGTGAACGAAGGGGATTACGATCGTAGGAAGCATCGGCGGAAAGTGGGACTGATAGAGCGAATAATATTCGTGGAAGTTTCTTCACGTGAAAGAGGTCGGAGCCCGTCGCGAGTCTTGCATGCGCAAAGTCGCCATGCGGTCAGCGGCTTCGTTAAATGGTGTATTCTGGCCGGTTGGTACTATGGCTGGATACTCAGGAACCGTCACCATCGTGGCGATGGCAGAATTGCAAATTCACGGGCTCCTGGGATGGTGTCGCCGGATAGCGAGATAAACCTACTTCGGCCCACTTTCACGAGACAGGAGCCCGATGAGGCTATAACAGGTGAACAGCATGAGGGTTTGTTCGTTGGTACCTTTAGGACAGCGAATGACGAATGGCAGTTAGTATCACCTGAGATCAGCAAAAGGATCACTATTGACAGAACACCACAAAACACAGAAAGTGAAGTGATTAGCTTGTTCCAGGAGTATAGCGTTCTACCTTAGAAGATTAAAGAGAAACTTCCTTTCATGAGTTACGTGGATGTGCACCCGAGTCTTTGCCATAAGACAGAGTTGGCAAGGAAGAAATATCTCACCATAGCTCACGAGCTGTTTACACCTGAAAGGGATCGAGAATCTACACCTAGGGATGATACCACGCTTCGTCATGATGATTTGATATCTTCAGTCCCCTATGAAGAAGGCAGAAACTTATGGGATGAATTTGATAGAAGTGCTGATTTGATTAATGAACACACTAGCACAGCTTGGGGTAATAATTTGCCTACATCGTCTTTGCAGGAGGTGACTCAAGTAGTTTCTACTATTGAAGCCACTTCTGATTTTTATGACAGCATTGGCGAAACTTCGCGTGAGCATGACACAGCAGAGGTTTCACACATGCAAAGTACTCCTATTGAGTTGTCGCATGAAGAGACTCAAGAGTTGGGTACGAGTGATGCAGTTGGCGTTGAGAATTTAAGTCATGGTGAATCTGATTTTCCGGATCAGACCTTTGAAAACAAGCTAGAGGATTCATATGTTGATATGGAATCCCAGGATCATGCTTTGGATGAGCATGCAGTCACTGTTGGAGTAGAAGCGTGTGAAGATACTGTCAGACCAGCAACTTCTACCGTACCAGTTGAGCCATCCTTTGAGGTACAGAGCAGCAGTACCTTAGATGTTGAGGTGTGCATGGATGAAAGCACACATGATGCTGCTTATCATAAAAGTGTGATGGATCGCGTATATCCGTACATATGATGAACGAGGAAATCTTACATATGGGGATAAATAAGCGATCGCATCATTTAGTTTTGGAAACCTTCTACAAATGAATGATAATATAGTTATACATACTGAAACATTTTGGCGTTGCTGTGAAGTCTTTGTGACTACACCATAGTTTGAGTCCGCCTTAATGATGCGCTTACGTTAGTGGTTTTTCCCTTGCGGTGATACATGCACTCCGAGAAGCAATTGGAACGATGAAACAAAACTACCTAAAACTACTTGCGGACAGGGATTTCCTTCTCGGGTGGGATTGCATTTGTTATGATGCATTGCAGGGAAAGGGAGAACAGATTGTTGAGCTCACTCATGAGCTGGAGGTGACTAGGGACTCATTGCATAGCACCCAGCTGGCTCTTTGAGAGTCACAGTTACAGATTGAGAGGTTTACCGTGGCGTTGAGTTTAGCACAATCTTCACCACCTTTGGATATAGTTCAGTCTTCCATGGCAGCGGTTGGTGAGGAGTATACACCCATGGTACATAGTAGTGAGGGAGATGTTGAGGATGAGGTTACATCCAGCACGGTCACAGGAGCAGTTGGTACAAATGGGATGAGTACACTAGATGAGAGTTGCAGTGAGCCACGCGTTGCACCAGGTCCTCTCGACATTAGTTCTGTGATAGGTGATGCAGGGCAGTTCATTGATAGTTCCTGTGACATGGTTGTTGATACACTGGAGAGTTGTATGACAACCCTCGATACTTGTCCATCTTCACAGCAGATATTCAGAGTCTCATCCAGTTGGGAGATTGGTACTTGTGTTGATTTGTTTCCCTCTCCTGGAAGCAAATCAATCTTTTTGTCCGATGCAGTTGACTATGATCGGCAGTTGGTTGAGCCTAGTCAGGAGTACAATTCAATTTATTATTCCAGCGATTCAGAGATGGATGATCCAGATCAGTGTGGAGTGATTGTGCAGTTTGTGAATAATCCATTGTTTGAATTTGATGGTGATTCGATCTATGATAACCCACTCTTCGAGTTGGACGTTGATCGTACTCTTGATACTAGTTCCAGGTTGGGTGATGATCGTAGTGTTTGGGATTGTTCCAGTGCATCGCAATTCCAAACCAGACTCACAGAGGAGTTCAATGAGGTGTACACGGTGAGGAGTGCTTACGGTTTTTCCTTTGATCCACCTGTACATGATCCGTATTCGATGCACCATACTTGTGCACAGGGTGATTCTCTTGGAGTAGTCGAGGGGAGTAATTCATTACTGTGTGTAGGGTTACCATCTTCACAAGATGGGATTAGCGGATGCAGGTATTTGACTCGGCAGTTTGCGGGGTATTACTTGTAGGGACAGCAGTCTGTTATCCATCATGCCGATGTGTATTTGACAGGGCTTGATACTTCTATGTCGCAGATTTCTCATACAGGTACATGGTTAGAAGGCGACTATGGTGTTAGTTGGCATGATGGTTTGGACAGTTATCACATCCATGAGTATTTAGCAGAAGACAGGGAGAGATTCAGGATAGTAGATGCTTTTAGAAGTGTTTATCTCTGCATGACAGATGGATGTGGGTTCATATTGTATTGGGATCCCGGTGGCGACAGCTTTGACACAGAGTATTGGGTGGGTCCCTTTGAGTTACTTCACTGTTCTCAGCATGGTGAAGTTGGAGACAGTAGAGCACAGTGGCAACCTGAGGAGGATCGTCACGACAAACTTTTACGCTGGGTTTGGGATCCAGGTATTGATTGCGCAGTTGAGTTTTGATGATGCTACAGGAGGCAGTTCGAGATGTGTGGGACATTTTACAGTTTTTTCTTTTTGGCCTTCCGAGGTTTCTTTGTAGTGGAGATTGCTTGGGGTCAAGCAATTTCAGGGAGGGCGGACTGTCATGTCCCCATTTTTGGCGAGCATCAAAGTTCGTAAGTTTAGCCTATCACGAGACCCTCGTAGGCTGATAGTGTGGTTAGAGGGTCGTTTCGGAGCTTGGCTCAGCTTCAGATTGGCAGTTTTGATCAATTGGCTTTCGTTTGGGCTCGATCGGAGACATTTTGCAGAATTGCTATTTTTAGCAGTTCCTGGCAGTCATCGTGGAACCCCTGCTATTTTTAGCAGTAGGGATTTGGCAGCGTTCAGAATCACTTCCTTGGTCGACAGCATCAGACGGCTCGAGCATCGTGTTAATAATGAGCGAGATATTAATATTTAATTGTATTAATTAAATATTAATTATTTAACGATTATAATGTAAAGTTATAATATTAAATTATAACTTAAGTTATTTGCCTTGAGGGGTGCGCCCATCATCAGAAAGGGCCAGTTTGAGAATTAAATTATTATAAAATATCTGGCTGAGGACTATGGGAAAATTAAAATATTAAAAGTTGAATTATTTAAAAATTCCCTATCTTTAAGGAAATCGCACTTTTGTGCAATAAAGGGGTTTTGCATTGGTCTTGGAGCCATTATGTCATTGTTGAATAAAAATTGATCAGACTTCGTCGGAGAACGGAAGCCTTAGGGTTTCATCTCGAAATTCCTTGGAGAACGAGCCATCTCCATCGAATCAGTTCAGAGGGTGTGAGATATCACCCGATTTACTGCCAGCTGAGAAACTTCTTCATCTCAGAAGAAGTTGCAGAGCATTACAGAGTTGATACATTCAGGGGTTTTCAGAGTTGAATACAGTTGACAAATTTCTTCAGGAAAGCGCCTGTTTTTGCCAGATTCAGTAAACTACAGAGAAGGCCGTACATTATCATTTATTGCTATTGTATTCTGGTCGTACAAACTGTACCAGGCCGTACTTCTTCAAAAAGGGGCGTATTTCTCAGAATAAACAAATCGCCTTCTTTCCTTCAGATGGTCTTCACCTGTTTGGGCGCCAATCACCCTGGCATCATCTGGGAACATCAGAAAGTGGGAGAGAGGAGCATTTAGTGCAGCCGTACCACTGGCAGCAGATCTGCAGGCCGTACCAGCATCATTAAGGCGAGTTCATTACCTTGTGTAAAGCGCCTTCCATATTGGCTTGATATCTTCCTCACAGGAGGCGCCTACTTGTCTGGAGCAATTTGCATACACCTGACGGAAGGGAAAAGAAGAGTTTGCTGCAGCCGTCCAGATCTGATTACGTCAGCCTGTAGCATTTATCAGGTTCTTTCAAATTTAAAACTATTAGTTTTCCTGTTGCATGTTCTCAGGCTTCACTTGTAATTTGTCCAATGAATCAAATTAAGGATTATTCAGCATTAGATCTTATCTTTCTACCTATATTGGCATCATAGTTATTTTATTTGAATTTAATTATCCATACTTTGCAAAATTGCATTACTTCATTCATGCCCAAAACCCAAAAATTGCAAAAACTTCAAAACCTTCAGAAAAATCATTAAAACCATCAAATACAGAGGAAACGGGGAAACTAGGGTTTTTACAGTGATCCATCACGAAGCCTGACTGATTCTGAAAAAGTTGTCCTAGAGGTTTCTTTTAATAAAAAATTCATTTGACCCCTCAAAAAGTTGGGCGCCCCTGGCTACCTTGTGCGCCAAAACTTGCCAGTGTTAGTCATTTTTTGACATTCTTCAACTTCTGTGTTTTCCTTGATCTTTTGATGAATTCTCGTTTTTGGGTGATCAGGGCATCCAATGAATTGATGGCTAGACTCGTTGGATAGCCTAATGAATTCTGAGGGGGGTCTTCTGGGAGTGATACCTCCTGAAAATTGATTTCAAGGCCTCAAATCCTTGGGCACCCTGGCTAGTGGGGTGCCCAACTCTTCCAGAGTTAGAATATTTTTCCAACTTTTCACTCTCTTCTGTTCTTTTGATGAGTTCCTAATTATGGGAGTTCGGGAGGTCTAATGATTTGGCTGATGGTTTTGTTGTGTAGCTTATCTGAATCTAAGAAGATTATTCTAGAGAGGCCATGCCTTAAAAACTGATTCAGATCCATCGAAAGCTTGGGCGCCCATGGCTAGTTGGGGCGCCTAACTCCTCCAGAGTTAATTTATTTTCTATGTTTTCGACCTTGCTTTTGACTTATGTGATTTTTCTCATGTTTCTCCCTCTGTTCCGCCTTCAATATTTGATGACTAATAACTCTAATTGACGTGCTGATGATTGCGTTGGAAAGCTTGATCAAATATGAAGAAGTCATGTTGAGATGTTGACTACAAATTCATCCATTTAGGCCTCCAAAAGCTTGGGCGCTTATCTCCTTTTGGGGTGCCCAACTCCTCCAGACTTGGCCATTTTTGCTAGATTTTCATTCTTCAAATTTGGACTTTCATGTTATTCCTTCAACTTGATCTGGATTTTCTGGTGGTTGACAAGTCTGATGATCTGATGAAGACATCTGCTGCAAAGCTAACAAAATCCTGTAGAGATTGAGCACATTTTCAAACCCTAACTACTGGATTAGATCCCCCAAAAGGCTAGGCACCCCTGGCCACCTGAGGTGCCCAGAGTTCCCAGACTTAGAATATTTTTTCTTGATTTTCACTTGGTTGAAACTCCTTTGATCAATCTGTGATTCAGGCTAACTGGGTGATCCGATGATTGTGTTCCTAGACTCACTGTGGAGCTAAGGAGATTCTGAACAACACTACCTGGGAGCACAAACCTTGATTTCATCATTTGATGCCTCAAAAATCTTGTCACCTATCTCCCTTTGGGGCATCCATAGCTTACAAACTTAGTTTTTATTCTACAAATTTCAACTTTCTCCTTCATTCCATGTGCTTTCCTTTTCCTCGCTTTCTGACGATGAAAACTTTTCTGAGGCATGAAGGTTTAGGCACCTAGACTGAGCTGGGGAGCCTGAATTCTCCAATGTTAGCCAAAATTTTGCACTTTTCAACTTTGATAGCTTCCTTTCTCCATTCTTCGATTTGTGTGCACGTCGAGCATTTGAATGTTTGAATCTGATATCTGGCAGTTGATTGACTTCCATTAATGGCTTTAGAGCTTCCTGAAATGCTTTCTGAAATTGAAAAAGTAGAATAGAGCCACTAGGGAAAAACTGATCATTTTGTGATTCTTACTACACCAGCCTAATGAGGAAGTATTTTCGACCAATCAAAATCAGTTTGAACCCTAACAACCAAACCTTCTATTTTTAGAAAATTTTGCCAGCATCCGTTTCAATAGAAACCCAGAAAAACCTAGGAAAAGTTTCTATTTTTAGAAAGTTTCTTAAAATAGCAAATTTCCTCAAAAGTAGGGTTGAAAAACTGAGATTTGGGTTTTGTAGATTTGGTCGCTCTGAGCAGACCCAGATCATCATATTTTGTAAATTTTGAGTTTTTGCCCCTCATGCAAGATGTGCAAACCCCAATTTTGACCTTTTTTGATAATTTTGACAAGACTTTTACTGATTTCTTCAAAATGCCTAAGTATAGCAAAATTTTTAATTTGGGGTACAACATTTGGCTCTGTCTGGGGACCATGGCAAATACTTACCGCATAGGAGAACCAAAGAATCTCTAGAGTTTTTAGCATAGAACAATGCCTTAACCATTGGGCATCGGAGTTGGCATCATTTCCTAATCACCTATTTGCAAAACTTTCCTAAGTCACCTATGACAAGACTTGCTAGAATCACCTAATAGTTGGACTTCCCTAAAAGTCACCTAAAACAAGACTCCTAATCACCTAAAACATGACAGGACTGTTACGGAAAGGGGAAACACGAACTAACGAACACATCATGGAAAGGGGAAACACATCATGAAAACATAAAGGAAAATATTCACAGAAAATTTACTCCACCCCTAAAGGATGTCGTTTCTGCCTGAAAGGCTTTACTTCTCTTCTCCTGGGTATCGCAGGAGACAAATCTTCCAGGATGAAGATTCTCATATCTTCGTACATCCAGGTAGAGGAACTTTGACAATAGTCAGAATATGGCACAAGGAATGAAGCAGGTACCACTAAGTCACCATCTTTGTTGTCATTCATCTTTGGGATGTCTCCACCGCGATCTTTGGGATGTCTCTGTTGTCGAACTCTTCAAACCAAACGATCACATTCCACACCTGATTTTTATAATGTCGTAGATGATCCTTTTTGGCTTGGAAATATCCTTTGATTGGCTCATTGATCAACTCCACATCCCCTTTAACACATAGGAGTTCAATTCCCATGTCTTGGGCATTTTTGAGGCCTAACAAAAGCACCTCTTTTTCAGCTTCTGTAAACTCCAATTGTAGGCCATATGACAATGGGTACAATTGTTCTTTAGGGGAGATGATCACTTCCCCTGCTCTTTATCCTGTATTAGAACCACCCCCATCGAACTGTATTGTCCATAACTTTGTATCCTCTGTCGATCTCTTTTCTGGACAAGCAATGTTTTGGTCTTTAGTTTCTATCTCTGACATCACATAATTATCGAGACCCATTCCTTGATACAAAATTTGGGTTGCGGGGTTTGGGATTTTCACCACCATGAATTGGGATTTGGGCTCAGGTTCTATCTTGACTTTTCCTTCCTTCACAGGAATGGTTGCAAACGAGCAATCTAACTGCATTGCACCACCAAGATCTCTGCAGAAGCTTCCGCTCAACAACATCCCATAGCTGGCTGAAATTTCAGCCACTAGGATGGTCATCTTTATCTTTTTCTCTGGGCAAGCTGTCAACCTTACTTGAGCATCCTTCAATTTTCTGACCATCAACACCGACTCAGACTGAAGTGAATAGCACTTGTTTTGAGTTTCTGTGCACGAGAGTCCCAATGCTATCATCACTTGTAGAGGCATGACGTTGTTTGAGGCTCCTAAATCAATAATGCAATTGCTTAGTTTAAATCCTTCTATACACAAAGATATATAGAAAGGTTGGGGCTTTTCTTTCACCGGAACAAATGACTCGAGCAATGCAGGCTGAATTGAAGCTTCTCTCTTTACATGTATTATTTTGTCCAGCTGCTCAGGATGATCACGAAGGTACTCCAACTGTGAAATATCAACCTTGTTCTTCATCATGGAGTTTACAATGTCAAAATTGGTTGGAGATGGGTCTTGAGCAACCGCTTTAACATTCTCTTGTTCTTTAGCTCTCTGCCTCTCTTCTTTTTACGCTTGCAAGTGCAAAGCACTTGTAAACATAGGCAAAGAGTGTCTTCCATGATTTGCTGTAAGAGAGTAGTGGCGTTGGTCTTCTTTTTCTTCAGTAGCGGGTTCTCTTTGAAAGTATCCCAGAGCAGAGTTGCCATCAAAGTTGTCTGTCTGTGGTAAGACAACATTCAAACTTGGTGTTGGTACAAAGTTGGAACTGGGTGGACATGTAGAACCGGTATGTTAATTGGTATCATGAAAGGAACAAAATGTTGTGTGTGGTGTAACTTCAACTGTTTGTCTTGGTGGAGGTGCTAGAAACCGCGGCTTGTAATTGTTGTAAGGCTGAAAATCATTTCTCCCTGGCTGATACGACTGCTGAGGTTGATACTGTTGTGGTGGTAGTGCAAGCATCTCATTGGATACCTCCTATAGCAATGGATCCACAGAACTCTGAACTAGGGGTCTGATTGAATCCTTCTTCATTATGCCAGAAGTAATCATATTATCCTCCAACTCGATGGCGTGTTCTTGCGCATCTGTCAATTTTGCATGTCTTTTTGTCTTCAAGAAGGTATCTCTAATGGAAGAGCATTTATGAAGCAGCTCATCAGAATCTCTGGTGATGGATTAAGTGTATAAGAAAGCCATGTAACAAGATGATTAAATCTTGCTACAAACTCCCTCATGGGCTCATTGTACTCCTTTGAATTTGTAAGTTGGGCAAACAACCAATGACTATCTTCAGCGGGCTTGAATCTCGCCAAGAATTTCTCACTCATAGTTGCCCAGCTTGTAGTAATGCCTGGCTCCTGGTGATTGAACCAGCCGGCAACATTCCCAACAAGAGTCTTCACAAAGAGACGGACTGCAATGTCTTCATGTGCCACATGCAAGATGGCACAGGTCCTTGAGAAGGCGGAAAGATGATCATCAGGGTGTTGACTCCCATCACCATGAAACCGGGGAAAGTGTTTCCTTGACCCTTTAGGTAACTCATGATATTCCCTTAAAATCCAAAGGTCCAATGATGTTGCCCCAAGGTAATGGGGGTGGACGTCTCAGATTCCTTCCAGCATTATTGTTGTTATCACCCATTGCTTTTGGCTGGATCACACAATAGGGTGCTAGATGGTCATTCCTGTGTCAAAGCGTAAGCTTTCTTGAAGTTTTATGCCTCATGCCCCACGGTGGGCACTAAAAAACTGTTGGTGTTTCAATTTGCACCTCTGGAATGCAGATTGGAAACAAACAACTATGTGGAGTAACCTGCTCTTAAATTAGGAGCGAAAGCTCCCTCTTTGTTGATGTTGCTCAAAAGAAAGTAAACTAAAACTAATTTGCCTATCTTTCTTGGTTTAGCTAAGAGCACAAGGTTATAAAACTCAAACGTTGTAGCTGAGATTTTCTGTTTTGGAATTTCAACTACAACTAAGCCTACTCTAATGACGTTTCTAACTTCTCAAGTAAACACATAGCAAGCGAGTTAGAAATGGACAAGGAAGGATTTTCTGACAAAATACTTAAATAAACTCTTTTCCAGCACACATCTACTTACTTTCAATGCAAGCTGAAATAAAGATCATATAAGCATAACACAATAAATGGAAATCTAAGACTTTATATCAAGGCAACAAAGTAGGAACAAGAGATTACACTTCTAGGACAGTAGGATTGTAGCAACATAGGCTTACACTTTAGCCATCTAACCAGAATACATTGACACAAAACACATGCACTGAACAATACTTGCAGCTAAAGAGGCATGCAATTTGTTCTTACACAGAGTGAATTGACACTGAATAACAACTTGCAGCATTACAGGCTTGCAATTTGCTATCACAATAACCGTTGAAAATAAATGAGCAAGGCTACTCTTATTTATAGACAAGCAGAGGAGTAGGGAACCCTAAAATCTCCTTACTTTTACAACTAAGGCTTGCTCAGCAAGCAAGCTTTATTTCTAAAACTAAAAGAAGATAACATATATCGGCCTAAGAAAGTATGAAAATAGGAAATTCCAACTATTACATTTTTTTTTCTTTCTCTTCTTCAAAGAGTAGATAAAAATTGAGACACGAATAGAAAGAAAACAAAAAGAAAGCTTCTAGATGATTGTAGCTTTAAATCTCATCCATATTTGCCAAAACCTTATTTGTTTCTTATTTTTAAGTGGAGAGTGTTGCTGAAAATAGAATGTTGATCTACCTTGAAAAATCAATTTCTTTGATAAAGGTTGAGACTTGGGTTTTGTAGAAAATCATATTCCGGAGAAACCCGGATGCCCAAAAACTGAAAAAGAAAAATCTATCCTGAAAAAGCGGCCAAAACGTAGTTTCTAAAGAGGGAAAATTTTCTCAATGTTGAAGAGGATGAAAAAGCAGAGAGACCCATGTGATCAGAAATGGAAAAAGCTGAGTGGTTGCTTTGAAAAAGTAATGCCCTAGAAGTTTGGACCATGAAAAAGCATTCCTCTCTGCTCACTGATCTCGAAACCACGAAGAACACCAAAAAACTTTCTTGTTTGGGTCTTCAAATCTTTGTTGAGAGAAAAGGGAAAATCTTCTTGCTCTGGACGCCAACCTGTAAAATGAAGAATGAAAGGCAAAAGCTCTCTTTAAATAAGATGAGGTTTGAGAGAATCTGCTTTCTTTTTGCTTTAAATCCTTTAGAGCTTATCCTGAGTAGGTTCGTTGAATGTAGACACTATTTGGAATGTTGGAGGATGAAACTTGAAAATTTGACTAAGGCATGAATTCTTGGGCGCCTCTCTTGGACTGGGGCACTTTTGCTTGGTAGACTTAGCCAAATTTTCAACATTTTCAACCTTTTTGCTTGATTTTAACTTCTATTTGATCTTCTATTTTTGGATGCTCGGAGGATCTTGTGAACTAATAGAGTGATCCATCACGAAGCCTAATTGATTCTGACGAAGTTGTCCTAGAGGCCTTTTTTGATAAAAACTTCATTTGAACCCTCAAAAAGCTGGGCGCCCCAGGCTACATGGGGTGCCAAAACTTGCCAATGTTAGCCATTTTTTGACATTCTTCAACTTCTGTGTTTTCCTTGATCTTCTAATGAATTCTCGTTTCTGGGTGATTAGTGTGTCTGATGAATTGATGGCTAGACTCGTTGGATAGCTTGATGAATTTTGAGGGGGGTCTTCTAGGAGTGATATATCCTGAGAACTGATTTCAAGGCCTCAAATCCTTGGGCGCCCCTGGCTAGCGGGGGTGCCCAACTCTTCTAGAGTTGAAATATTTTTCAAACTTTTCACTCTCTTCTATTCTTCTGATGAGTTCTTGATTATGGGAGTTTGGGAGGTCCGATGATTTGGGTGACGGTTCCGTTGTGTAGCTTATCTGAATCTGAGAAGATTATTCTGGAGAGGCCAAGCCTTAAAAACTGATTCAGATCCATCAAAAGCTTGGGCGCCCTTGGCTACCTGGGGCACCCAAGTCCTCCAGAGTTAGTTTATTTTCTGTGTTTTCCACCTTGCTTTTGACTTATGTGATTTTTCTCATGTTTCTCCCTCTGTTCCGCCTTTGATATTTTGTGATTGAAAACTCTGATTGACGTGCTGATGATTGCATTGGAAAGCTTGATCAAATATGAAGAAGTCATGTTGGAGATGTTGACTACAAATTCATCCATTTAGGCCTCCAAAAGCTTGGGTGCCTATCTCTTTTTGGGGTGCCCATCTCCTCCAGACTTAGCCATTTTTGTTAGATTTTCATTCTTCAAATCTGAACTTTCATGTTATTCCTTCAGCTTGATCTGGATTTTCCAGTGATTGACAAGTCTGATGATCTAACGAAGACATCCACTGCAAAGTTGATAGAATCCTGGAGAGATTGAGCACATTTGAAAACCCTAACTATTGGATTTGATCCTCCAAAAGGCTGGGCGCCCCTAGCCACTTGAGGCGCCCAGAGTTCCCAGACTTAGAATATTTTTGCTTGATTTTCACTTGGTTGAAACTCCTTCGATCAATTTGTGATTAAGGCTAACTGGGTGATCCGATGACTGTGCTGCTAGATTCACTGCGGAGCTGAGGAGATTGTCAACAACACTGCCTGGGAGCACAAACCTTGATTTCATCATTTGATGCCTCAAAAATCTGGACACCTATCTCCCTCTGGGGCACCCATAGCTTACAGACTTAGTTTTTATTCTGCAAATTTCAACTTTCTCCTTCGTTCCATGTGCTTGCCTTTGACTCACTTTTTTACGATGAAATTTTTTTTGAGGCATGAAGGTTTAGGCGCCTAGACTGAGCTGGGGTGCCTGAAGTCTCCAATGTTGGCCAAAATTTTGCACTTTTCAACTTTGATAGCTTCCTTTCTCCATTCTTCGATTTGCGTGCACGTCGAGCATTTGAATGTTTGAATC
>VDFB02244139.1:0-16737 GCA_007258455.2 Sequoia sempervirens | reverse complement strand
CTTGTTCAATCTCATCCTTTGAATGTCCAAATATGATATTCAACTTACAAAACTCCTCAATATATTTTGTCACACTTGATTCCTTCAGCTTCAAATTTTGCAACTTTCAGAACAAACTAATTTGATAATCTACAGGCATAAACTTTGTCTTCAATGTATTCACCATCTAATCCCATGATTTTATCTTGTCCTTTCCTCTTCTTTGTCTATCTATCTGCAAATGTTCTCACCAAAGGGATGCATGTTCTTTCAACTTTGTACAAGAAAATTTTACCTTCTTATCTTTAGTGGTACCTTCAAAATCAAAATACTTTTCCATCTCTATTATCCAATCAAGAAATTCCTCTAAATCCAACTTACCTCTATATTACAGTAGATTGAAAAGGGGTTTTGTATTCACTCTAGTTAGGCCTCTTATGAACCTCTCTTCTCCTTGATCAAGGCTAGGTTGCTTTTCTCTTCCTCTTTTTTCCTGTACTTCTACCTCTTCATCAATCGCATCATCAACTGGTCAAACTCTCCTCTAGTTTGTTTCAACTACATCTTATCTAGCATTAATTCCTCTCAACATCTCCATTAAAGTTGGGTCTACATTTCCATGTGCTCCATTTCCTCTAACATTTCTTCTTCCCACCATATTTACACAAGTCCTCTACAACTACAGGTTAAATCCTCAATCTACCACCCCACAAAAAATATTCAACAAGACTACGAATTCTAGCGACCTTTCATGGATCGAACCTTGCTCTGATACCAATTTGGTGTAGCCACAGTAGGAGGGCCCTCAAAGAGAACAATTTGGACCATGCAATAAGAGTAACATAACGTAAATAACACAAAATATGGAGGAAAATGTATATGCAAATATTCTCATCAATAGAAATCTTAGTTACAATCAGTCGACATCATCTGGGCCTACAAATTTAGCTCACAAGCCTGATATAATATGTCCAAACTACAACATTCCAATATGCTTCTACATCCAAGCTGAAATCTTATGAATCTAATCCCAGAAATATCTACTTGTTATTCACTTAATTTTCTAATGATCTATTACAAGATTTATATCAAATTTGTGGATCAAGAAACATCCACGTTGGCCAAAGATCATTACAATCTCCAATAAAATAAAATGTAATGTATGCACATGAATAGGTCAAACCTCAATTATAATTACTCCTTAGTGAATGCAAAGGATGAAGTGTGGAATTATGATACAGGTTGGGGATGTTCCATGGAACATTTAAAATTGCACCATTAAGATTTGTATGCTACGGGAACAATCCACCAGTGATCAAATTACCCGTTAGGCTTGAAAATTATTCTAGTGTTGGTTCAAGTAACTGCCACTAAATCCAGAAGCAATAACTTTCCGGAAAAAGATTCAATCGCGCTCAAATCTTGGAATAAGGAAAATGAACATGTCCATGATGTACACAAAGATCCACAAGTTCTACTGAGTAAATATGATGAATCCACCAACATGAATTGAGCAAGAACAGAACAAGAACAAAAACTAAAAGAAAATATTTTTGGTTGATGCAATATTTCCAAGAACCAAGGATGCTCCTACATCGTTATTCTCCCTAGACCCTTCCCCTATGGACTTGAGGTCATAGAGGCATCCTTCACCCAGAGACAGCCTACGTTCCCACTTTGAAATCGGTCATAGTAAAATGTGTTTCTCCTCATGAGGTTTCTCTCATTAATCATACACCTTGGTTCCCATACCCAATATTTCATGATCAATTAGTTATGATCACTCAAGGGGGTGAAGTATAGTAAATACTATAGAAGGAGAACCTTGCCAATCTTACAGACAAATCATAAACCCTAATTTCTTAGGTTACTATTATGTACCCCATACAGTCCCTTTTACTGAGTCTTAATGATTAATAGTACTTAACAACATATAAGGAAATCCTACCTTATTTCCCAGTTAATGATCCTATAGAAAAGCACTTATGTTTGGAATTCACATGATAGATTCAATATGGAGGTTCTTCTACTCAAGACGTCAATAGATATTTGTAATCATTTAATGCCTTTACCTCACCAAATGTCATTCTTGAACCATATATGACATGTTTTATTATTGTGTCAAGAAAGGAGGATAAAATGACATTTGAGGACCTTATTATGCCTATTTCCCTTACAATATAATTTCTCAAATAGTCACATAATATCTTTCTGAACCTTGAAATACATAACACATTGGCTATAAACCCACTTTTTAAAGCATGATGGATGTTGGAGTCATACTTAAGAAAACTAATGGCATGCAAATGGTATGATCATTATATGTCAATGTATACTTCATAATGTAATTAGTAGTAATACTTTTTATCTAATGCATTCCTAGTACATCTCGATGGAAATAGGTCATATAAAATTAAGTATTTGATATTATACATGTATATATATATATATACACATATGTATATATATATATATATATGTATATATATTTATAGTAGCTAGCATAAGATTTTATCTAGGTTTGGGTAAATATGGTGCTTATTCTCCAACCTTTGAAATATAACACATTACATCAACTTGCTTTCTTTTTAAAGCATGATGGATAAGTAAAGTTGGGAGTCATACTTAAGAAAACTAATGGCATGCAAATGGTATGATCATTATATGTCAATGTATACTTCATAATGTAATTAGTAGTAATACTTTTTATCTAATGCATTCCTACTACATCTCGATGGAAATAGGTCATATAAAATTAAGTATTTGATATTATACATATATATATATACATATATATATATACATATACATATATACATATGTATATATACATATATATATATATATATATATATATATATGTGTGTGTGTATGTATATATATTTATAATATATATATATACATATACATATATACATATGTATATATACATATATATATATATATATATATATATATATGTGTGTGTGTATGTATATATATTTATAGTAGCTAGCATAATATTTTATCTAGGTTTGGGTAAATATGGTGCTTACAATTATATGTCATGGCTTATGGTCACTTACAATATTTAGGTCACTAGAAACAACTCAAAGTTCCATAATAACAAGATTAGATGGATTTGACTTATAAAGTTTGAGATATTTGTATATTATCAAATTGTGACTTCTAACTTACTTATGTTGAGATACATGAAAATATTATTCACTCATGTTCTTATCAGGAAAATGATATCTAATATATCTCACACACATAAATATGGGCTTAGAAACCCCTTTTAATAACAACTCTTGAGTTTAAATGTGAACCTTAATGCTTTGCTAGAAATCAAGCTAAGGCCACCAAATAGGTTGAATATTTAATTCCACAATTATTCTCTCTAAGAAATATTGGGATATCATGTATTTGGACCTTTGGAGCCTACATTTAATATCATTGGCCAGGTATGTGCATGACCATCATGGAAAAATCAGGCCCTTAAGTGGCAAAAAAATTAGAAAAATCAAAGTTAGGAAACTTGACATAAAAATTTGAATAAGTTATCTATATTATTTCAAAAATATGTAAGAATAGAATCTATAGAAAATTCAATCTAGGTTCTAAACTACTCAGTTTTTTTAAAGAAATAAAAAATCTATTTGATGAAAATTTGAAATTTCACGTAATAGTATTTAAATTAGGAAAAAAATAAGTAGGTGTCTACTCACCCTCTAACCACAATAAATGATATTTTTTGTAATATTTATATATAAGTGCTACCCCAAGCCCTGATGTGATGTTTTGTAATTTTTTCCTTAAGTAAACAATTGTGAATTTTTTATTACAACTTTTAAAAAATATAAAAAAGCTCATATGTCTAACCACCTTTAACTCTATCACCCATTATTATTAATTTTAATTATAGGTATGAAGTATTATATGCATTTACTACGTTTCTGGACTCGCGCGTGACAATAGTTATAGATGTTTTTCTTAATCAATATCAATCGAATTTAGTCATACCTTAGTTATAGGCCGAATAATAATTAAGGTATTAGATTCAAAGTAAAGTATTAATTGGCGGTGAAATCACCTTGTAAGCCACATACCCATCATATTGCCACTTTTTGGCCCATCACGATCCTGCACATACCCAAGCTTCATAGAATTGTAAGAATACATAGATGGTCATTATTATCTGAGTTGCACAAGGTCTTCATCAATAACCATCTTTACCTTGGATAATATTTAAATTTCCATGTCTTATTCAAAATTGAGAGTAACTAGCAAATGTTATATTTCTACGTGCAATAGGAATGGAAACTTTCTATAAGTCATGCATAGTCAGTTAGGCATGTATTTGTCATGAGATTTAATGCTTAGAAGGATTAAATAGTGAGATTTATTGTAGATGTTTTTAGCAATGACTCAATAGAATACGCTTATCAAGGTTATGTTGGACATTAAAACTTCAATCCCTTTTTGAGACTCTTTTAAATTATCCTCACTCTACCATTTGTGAGTGGTCTCTACATATAGTTAGAATTTAAATTGTAAAAATGCATATACACACATTTTACACATTGGTTATGCATGCAAACATACATTTACCATATAAATATGAACATATAGGTACTCATGTATATAGAAACAACGTACATATAGATCTAATTATATACCCACAAATGTATGTCTAAAAAAAATCTAAGTGTGTTTTAGATTTCACTTTAGTGTTGGAGGAAATGTATGGCACATGAGTAGCAAAACTACGAAAGATGGGTGGAAACAACTTCACAGTATGCATCCAAACTATTTAATTGTATATACACAAACTTTAAAAGTGGAGGTATATAATGTTTACAAATCATAATACCATTTACCTGGCCACAAATCTTTGTTCCTCTTTTCTTTTGTTTACTTTTTTTGCTTCATTTATCTACTCTTTGAGATATACAAAATGTTCCTTTATGATTCCTTTGCTTCATTTCTTCCTCATTATGTCATCTTTCTCTCATGTTTTCCTCCCTACGCTCCACACCATAGAGAAATCTAATGACAACTCGTGTTTGACTTCCACCTACACCATACTTTTCCTTCCTCGTGCAAATGATTTCTCTTCCCTCTCTTCACGACCCTCTATCCTCTATTCTTCCCCTTAATCCATGTCTATTTTCATTTTGTGTAAGTGTGTATTTTGTAACATGTAGAAGCTCTCACAGTGGCACAATCAACAATGTTGTGGGAAATGAACTAGTAGAATCCGACTACCCACCCACCAATTATTTCTATTTGAAATTCTCTAAAGCCTTTTCAATAAATCCATTTTTTGCATATTCTACATTCTTTGCATTCCATGAGACCATTTTTTTGTAGAGCTTTCGTCCAACCTAGACGTTCCTTCTTTGTACTCCCATTTGTGAGTTTGTTTTCACCTAAAAAACACCATCAACCCCTCCCCCATTAAATTCATATATCCTTTTTATCAATGTTTTCTACTCTCATCCAGGCTAAAATTCTACCTCTAACTACCTAAAGATATGCCTTTATAGAGATTGTAGTTCCAAACTTTCCTCTATGTCCAATGCTACATTTTTTACTCCCAAAAGAAAAAATTGTATTTGTAGAATGAGGGTTCACCCAAGGATTTAAAGACTACCAAACACCTCTTTTTTGTTGCAAATTGTACAATTACCAGCATCCATGAACAGGGGTGCCATATTTATTAATGGTACGAACACTTGTTTGGTTTCATCTATGCCATGCTCATTAATGGTGTGACCTTCTCAATCAAGCCTATACTTTCCTCTCATCCTCTCACGGTTAATGTCCACACGATAGGACCATAATGTATCCCATGCCTTATTAATTTGAGTGCATTGACTACACTCTTTCTTTATTTTTCTATTGTTTCTTTTTTATTTTATTCTCTCTAATTTCCTCCTTGAACACATCTGACAAGGATGTGACATCCTTCCCCCCTTGGGATAAGTCATCTCGACTTATTAGAAGGTTGCATTTATTAATTTCTTCATAATTTCAAGTTATTATCCAAGCTAATTTATTTTAAACCTCTTATCTTTACCTCTTAGGTGGTTCCCTTTTCCTTAATTTGGCCAATTTGAATATTTTTTTATAGGATTCAAAAGGTTGGACATGTAAATTATACCCTCAAGTGAGAATTTTCACTCAATCTTATCCTTATTTTCAATTTACAAGTAGATTGTTCGTAGGAGAGGTCAATATATATAGCATTAGGTACACACATTTACTAGTTAACCCTTCCAAAATACACCTTCTTATGTTCTTTGCATTTTAAGTTCACATACATTCATACTTACATTGTGAGGATATATATTAATACTCAAGGGGTGAATTCAAATCCAACAAGGGAGTTAGGAGATCTAGCAATCATCAAATGCTTAACCTTCTGATAGCACTTTGGTTTACCTTTTTATAGTTCATATATCAAATTTTCCCTTTCCACCCATCAAGGGTTTCTTTATTAAGACTATTCATCTACTCTTAAGATCTTAAAATTCCATTTAAGATATTTATAATATTTATGTACATACCAAGTGCCCAAATTGGCTATGGTTGGTTGGTAGTGTAAGAAAACATAACCAAGAGTCAAGTGAGCCTCATAGGTCCAACATTTGAACCTAGTTGAGCTCTGATACCAATGTAAAAATTTCATCTCAAGCACAACAATATACATATTTTTAATTTTAATTCACGCAACAAAAACCAACTTAACTAACCAACCATTTTCCATATAGATTAGAAGTGTTAATTTTAATAGCTCAGCATTCACCATGGTGGTATCAACTCATCATTACCAATTATATGCTTTCACAAGAGAGAGGTAAGGAATCAAGGTTAAGGCATTTCCTAGACCTACAACCTAAGCCTCGAGGGTTCATAGTGACCCTAACTATGTATCCCCTCATGGGAATCACAGGGATCGTAGTTCACCCCATAATGATAGAGGTAGTTCAATCTCTCCTCTTGTATGAGATCTATTATCTCACCTTAACCCATACTATTAATTCAGTACATGTAAGCTATTAACATAGTCAATTATAATATAATGGTAACAACTTGACATCAAGTGTTGGGTCTGTACAAATCATTACCAAACGGGTATGTGTAGTATCATCATGGTAAAAATAGGCCCCTAAGTGGCGAAAAATTCAAAAAAAATAGAGTCAGGCAACTTGACATAAAAATTTGAATAAGTTATCTATATTATTTAAAAAATATGTATGAATAGAATTTGTAGCAAACTGAATGTAGTTCTAAACTACTAGGTTTTTTTTTTTTTTAAAAGAAATATATTTGGTGAAAATTTGAAATTTCAATGCAGTAGTACTTAAATTTCAAGGATAAAATAAGTAGGTTTCTATCTGACCACCCTAACCACAATAAAATGAAAATGTTTTTTTATAAGATTTTAGATATAAGTAGAGGACTCATGTCCATATGTGATGCATATTGTTTTATAATGTTTTTCCAAGTAAATAATTACTTATGAATTTTTTATTACAACTTTTAAAAAATATAAAAACTCGTATGTTTGACCACCTTAACTTGGTCAAAAATTCATGAAATTCATTTTTTTAAATCATATAGTATGTGAAGCATGGAATTTGATGCATGTTTTGGATTCAAAAAATGCAATATTGTTTGAAAGCTCGAATCTCCTTTAAAACCCTTTTCATTTCCAAATTTTGGGTAAAAATAGTCAAACACTCCACAATAATATCACCACTTTCATCTATCATGTCCTGCATACACATACCCAAACATTAGTATACAAACATTCACAATATTCATAAGAGATCATTCATACCATAACTAAAATATTTCACACAATGGACGTCATGAGCATACCCCCAATATACACAAGACGATTAGCTCATACACTTTACAAGTACAATAGTAAAAGGATCATACATAGATCACAAGTACCACAATTATTATATCATTTCTATACCACATTTACATTAGTGGCTAGTTCCAACATATGTCACAAATACATAGTTCCAAGATCCAACATACATCACATATACACAATGACGAGCTCCACCATACATCACAAATACACAATAACGAGGTCTAGCGTACATCACAAATACATAGTGACAAGATCCCACATGCATCATATATATGCAATGATGAGCTCCAACATACATCACATTCACAATGGTTGATTAACACATCACAATGGCTAACACATGTCCATAATGCATTCTAGATAAAAAGAATATCAATGCATTGCACACTACACCGTGGGTACTATCCTTTCCTCCAATCTTTACACTATTGGACAACTAGGAAGAGGATTCGATGCATCCCATACTACACCATGGGTCTATTGTCAACCTCACTAGGATAAGATTATAGGCTAACAACTAGGATGGGATTCAGTGCATCCCATACTACATAATGGTTCCATCCACCATCCCAAGGGTTTCCCCAAGTAGTGAACCTAAAAATCTCATTGGATTCTGAATTCAATCACCTATAGGAAATCAACAACTAGTTTGTCCACCTAGGAAGAAGTAGCTCCTAACATATACCACCTTATGACCTTAGTGGTATTATCAACTATCTTCTTCACAATCCTATGTAATATTTGGTGTCGGTCACTTTCATGCTTATTAGTGATAGCGAGTGAACCCTCTCAATATACAGTTAGCCTCAAATTACCGTTATCTGCACGAATGATTACTACCCATGCAATTACTACAGCAATATCATAACTAGGTTAGCTTGCTACCATCACCTCCATGAACCAAGTGAATGTTGACTAATCCCTAGAAGTAGCCCAAACATCAGTCATTGGTATGGTCCAATGACTATCTATCACTTCTCAAATATCTAAGAGGTTCACTCTTGGGTGGGTCATACAAAACATCAATCACAATCACAATCAACAAATACATAGTCCTATACATAAGGATCTTAGATATATAGTTGAATTACACAAACACATATAAGAGATAAATGGAACCAACACAAGATAGACTTTCCCCAACATATACATATAATCAAATACCCATTATAAAGTAGTTAAATCCCTTACTTCATTATATTTAATAAAAACCTATTGTGTACTAAATATAAGTTATTAAATTCCCTTAACTTGATCATACCCATTTGATACCCATTTTTGCCTCAAACTGAAGCTTATGGAGGAGGAAAGGTCAACCCATGTAGGAACAATCCCAATATCTAGGAGTTATCCCCCTAGACCCTCCTCCTATGGACTTCAAGTCATAGAGGTGTCCTTCACCCAAGGACTACCTACATCCAAACAATTCAAAGTCACATGTAGTTCTTGTCATGAGGTTTCTCCCATTAATCATACACCTTGGTTCCCATACCCATGATTTCATAATCAATCGCTTATCATTACTCAAAGGGGTGAAGTATAGTAAATAATATAGAAGGAAAACCTTGCCAATCTTATAGAAAAATCATAATCCTCAATTTATTAGGTTACTATTTCATACCCTGGTAGAGTCCCTTTTACTAAGTCTCAATGATTAATAGTTCTTAAAAATATATAAGGAAAGCCAACCTTATTTCCCATTTAACCTTATTTTGGAATTCACATGATAGATTCAATACCAAAGGCTCTTCTACTCAAGGGGTCAATAGATATTTGTAATCATTTAAGGCCTTTACCTCACCAAATGTCATTCTTGAAATGACATGTCTTATTATTGTATTAAGAAAGGAGGATAAAATGACATTAGAGGGCCTTATTATGCCTATTTCCCTTACAATATAATTTTTGAAATGGTCACATAACATCTTTTTGAACATTGAAATACATAACACATTGGTTATAAACCTACTTTAAGCATGATCAATGTTGGAACTTTGTACTTAAGAAAACTAATGTTGCACCAATGGGATGATCATCATATGTCAATGTACAATCAATAGAGTAATTACTTGTAATACTTTTACATCTAACACATTCCTATTACATCTTGATGGCAATAGGTTGTATAATTAAATATTTGATATTATACACACACACATATATATAGTAGCTAACATAGGATTTTATCTGGGTTCGAAACAATATGGTACTTACAAGTCAATTTCATGGCTTACGATCACTTACAATCTTGAGGTCACTAGAAAGAACTCAAGGTTCCATAATAACAAGATTAGATGGATTTGACTTATAGAGTTTGAGATATTTGTATATGTAATTGAACTTATGAAAAGCAACAATAGTCTAATCAAGAGACAAAAGATAGCAAAAAAGAGAGAGAGAAGATGAGAGAATATGATGATTGTATTCTCAATATGCATGAAGATGTTCAATTACAAGTATGTAAAATGCTTGCTTATAAAGGAAAGCTAGGACACAATGAAGGGTCATAAATGAGACAAGTGTTGCAATCATGTGTAGGGTAGGTAGAAACAAATAATAGATAATTCCATGAAAGGTGGATCACCCACCTAAATTGGAATTATAATGCCACAAAAAGTGGAGATAAAAAGGTGAGAACTAGATCATAGCACAAAGAGTTGGATTTCTCCTACACACACTTCCCTAAGTTTCCCTATCACATCTCTCAATATATGCACAAACCTAGATGCAAGATGCAAATAACTAGCTGTGACAATTTACACTACAATGATATGCATTCCCTAAGTAAGCTTAAGTAAAGTGTAATAAGTAACATACTTATTTGCACGAACACCCCCCCTTATGTGCAATTGGGGAAATGAAGACTCAAGCTGACCATGTAAGATAAGATATAAGATGGGTTCCAACAACTAGGCCATACAAGGTACCCATGTACAAATGTAATGCAATCTCTCACAAGCGAGGAAAGGGGGAAAACCTCATGGCAAAAAATCCCCTTAAAAGAGAGAAGAAAACAAATAAATGTACAAATGGAGAAGGAAAAAACCCTAAGATGAGAAAAAATTCCCCCCCATGAAAGAGAATGGAATGTCAAATGACTCCCCTTGACACATCCCTCACCCCCAAGAGAGCTCACAATTGATGGTACTTACTCTCAATAAAGGGTTTGGTGAATATCTTAGCAACTTGCTCTACTATCAAACAATAGCACAAGTTAATGACCTAATCCTGAATCAACTCCCTGATGAAGTGCATATGAATCTCAATGTGCTTGGTCCTTTGATGTTGTACCAGATTCTTGAAGATCGCAATAGCACTCTAATTGTTGCACCAAATGACTATTGGATGTGGAATGGAAAAACCAAACTCAAAAAGAATGCTTTGAAGCCAAATGGCCTCAACAACAACAGTAACAACCCCCTATACTCAACCTCTATTCATGAAATAGAAATGGAATGCATGTTAGTTCTTTCTCTACCATGAAACGGGTCTTGACCCAAGATGGAAGTTGTAGCCAGATGTGGACTTGTGATAATCAAAATCACTATCCCAATCTGAGTCAGTATATCCTACCACGTCAAGTTGTGCACCTATTGCATAATGAATCCAATGTTGATGAGTACCCTGTATGTAGTGCAAGATGTGTTTGGCAGCTTTCCAATGAAGCTCATGTGCTTCCTACATAAAGCAGGAGACCATGCCAACTACAAAAAGAGATGATAGTGCACTTATGATTCAAATAGATGAGACTTCCAACAAGCTAACAATATAAACTGGCATCAACAAGTGGAGTGGAGCATTTAGCCTCAAGATTGACTCCTAAAAGAAATGGAGACGGAGTAGGCTTACAATCAGTCATGCATAACCATGAAAGACGATCAAGAGCATACTTGGGCTATGACAATGTAATCCTAGATGAAGAAAGTAGTGAAGAAGGCCAAGTCGGTCATGGAAAGTTTATCCTAAAAAGTAGTTTTGACACTACTAATGATGGACGAGGTGCTCCCTATAATGATCAAGTCATCAAAATAGATCACAAGTATCAAATTTTCATCAACTTGCCTCAAGATGTAGACATTATAATTTGAATGACAACTGGTGAATCCTATGGAGAGAAGGAAGGAATCCATCTTGGCATACCAAGCCCTAGGGCCCTGCTTAAGGCCATAGAGGGACTTCCTCAACCTACAAACCAATGAAGTATCCTAGATGAACCCTGTGGCTGCTCCATATAGATCTCCTCATCAAGATCCCTGTGTAGAAAAGCACTCTTAACAACCATTTGATGTACTTACCAACCATGTGAAGAAACAATGGAAACTGTCAGGTGAATGGAAGTCATCTTTGCGATAGGTGCAAAGCTCTTAGTGTAGTCAACTCCTGCAACCTATGAGAAACCCTTTGCAACAAGTTGTTCCTTATACTTATCAACACTCCCATTCACTGCATATTTGTTCTGATAGATCCACTTGCATAAAACCATCTTTCTCCCCATAGGGAGATGGAATTAGAACTCCCAAGCATTGTTCCTCATCAAGGAACTATACTCTTCCTCCATAGTTGCATCCCATTCAGGAACCCTCCTTAAAGGATTGTGGATCTGAAGCTAATGCAATGAGAGCATGTGAAAGAGGCTCATGCTCATGTTGTGACCTAGTCCTTTGAGTATCCAAAGGATCCCCAACAAGTGGACCTAGTGCCCCAAGAGTCTGTAAGCCCAAAGAGGTCTAGTAGGGGTGGAAGGACAAGGTTCCTTAACTGGAAGTGGACCCTATAAAGGTGTAACCTTGTGAGTAAATGAGGAAGGAGAGACATCATCATCTTAATCACTATCATCTCTATCAACTATGTAGGAAGGAAGAGTAGAAGAGTCAAAGCTAGGTGAACTTTCCTCAATATGTGCACTCGTCTCAAAGAAAATCTCATGACTATTAGGATCCATTAGTTTGTATGCCTTAACAGTATTTGCATATCCTACAAAGATAAAAGGCCTTCTTTGTGGCTCTAATGCCCTGCATTTCTATGGAGGAATACAAGCCCATGCTAGACTCTAAAACAATGTAAAGTGTTTCACAATAGGTTTCCTAGAAGACCAAGCTTCAAAAGGAGTGATACCCTTCAAAGCTTTATGAGGGACCCAATTCTAGATGTAAGTGGCACAATTGATTGCTTCTTCCCAAAAAGTTGGACCAAGAGACCTGGCATGTATCATACAGCTTGCCATTTCCTTGAGGGTTATATTTTTCTTTTCTAAAATACCATTCTGTTGGGGTGTGTAGGCAACGAAATGTTGAAGTCAATTCCCTCACGTGTGCAAAATTCCTCAAGTCTATTGTTCACATACTCTTTCCCATTGTCTATACGAAGGATCATGACTTGCTTCCTAGATTGCTTCTTAGCATGTGCTTTGAAGTTGAGAAACTTGTCAAAGAGTTCCTTCTATGACAAAGGAAGTAGACCCAAGTGTATCATGAAAAATCATCAATCAAAGTGAGCACATAACAATCTTTTCCAAGGGATAGCACTGGAAATGGGCCCGCTACATCATTGTGAAGAAGCTGAAGAAAATCCAAGGCTCTCCAAGAGTTCCCTCTATCAAACTTCTCTTCAAGATGCTTTCCCATAGAACATCCTAAAAATACACCCTCAAAAAAATTGAGTTCAGGAATCCCTTTGAGCATGTCCTTGATGTGAAGTTGTTGTAGATAGTGGTAGTTGAGATGAGACTTCCCAAAAAGGAGGCCATACTTTTGAAATCGAAATCTCTTGATCACCCAGATAGTGAGGAATACTTCATAAAATTTTTAGTGGAACAAAACAAGGACCATTGATCGAGTCTAAACTACTAATTTATTTTGAAAATGGTTGAGATTAAGGGGTTCAAAAGAGGGACACACACAAATTGCTGTTGTTTCTGTCAGAAAAACATAACATATCAACTCTTGTGTGACCCGAGCACGGTGGACTTTTTTGTAGTATTTTTAAAATCGCCCCGGTCAGAAGTTAGATAACAATATGTAGTAAGGACTGGATATTTTCTGATAATTTTTTAATGAATATTTGATTTTTTATTAATTTTCTAAGTGGGCACTTCCTAAAAAGCAGAATTTTGGCCGTGCTCCCCCTAAATTTTTTTGAAACTAATATATTTTTTTAAAAGTTATTTTTTTTAAATTGTAGATAAGGTCTAGTTCATGTAATTTTATTTCCAAATTTTTGATGAATGTGATTGTTATAGCAAAATACCAAACAACGCTTTTTTGAAAACGGACATACAAACAAAAGAAATTATGGATGAAAGGCTTAACATTGTTAAAAAGTGAAAAAAATTACATCGTTGGAAAGCTAATAAAGAACCTAACATTACCCATGTGTTCGATTTTCTTGATATTGAACTAGATGCAATCTTGATGGTGAGCACGAACCCGATTATGTGAAAATTTGTTGAATTTGGAAAAAACACGTCTCTAGTCTTTGGGAATGCCCTCCAAGCCTTTGGGATGGTATTCCAAGGCAAAACCAAAGCAAATTTACAAAGAAAAAAAGAAATATTTGTTAGTTTAGCCACAAAAGTCTGCGACATTTGATTGCACTACCCATGACAAGCGCATGCACCACTCTTACTTTGTGAGTTTGAATGAGTAATCAATGTTGTAGAAGGAGCACGAGGTACCCAATGGCAGAATGAGTAAATCCTTTCATTGTGATTTTCTTGACCTATTGCAACCAAAGCATCATTTGCAAGTTCCTTAACCACAACTATGTCAGGAGTGAAATTCAACTTTCTTACCATCTCCATGATGTGTGATTTGGTAGATGGAGAGAAGATTGGTGTTCAATTTTTGAACATAGAGCACATCCTCAAATGTCCCATCACCCATCTCAATTGCACCTTTCCAAGCCTCAACTTCCACTTGTGTATTATCACCAATGAAGATGTGAGGTACTCAAGAGGACTCCAAGGAGGAAAATTTCCACTTTGAAGAACACATGTGTTGAGTGGCCCTTAAATCAACAATCCACTGATGTGATGAACCTATTGTTGCCATGAAATATTTCCCTTTTCCTTTAGACTGAGATGAAGTAGAAGTGGAAGGGGATGAGTCCTTTAAATTGATTTTGTTCTTCTTGATGATGTTGGTCAACTCATCAATTTTCTTGGCATGACAACGATGCTCCTCATGTCCAATCTTTTTATAATATGCACAAGTTGGTTTCTCCTTCTTACTTGAGTTGTTCTTCTTTGAATAAGATGATGATGATCCTTGTTGTGGAGGAGTGGATTGTTTTTTCTTTGCTTGTCTATTTGGTGAAGATTGCTTTTGTCCTTTCCCTTTTCCTTGCTTGTTGTTTCCATGATTGACCACCAATTCTTTTGAAGTTGAAGACTTGACAATGCCCATTTTCATCAACTTATTTTTCACAAGAATCAAAAGATCTGTGAGAGCCTCAAAAGATGGGGATGTGAAGTTGCTAATTTTCAATCGTTGACTCTAAAAACTTGAAACAAAGGTTACATACTTCGCTGGAAGCTTTTCCAACAATTTGAAGACCAATTGATCATCCTTTTTCTCAATACCACAATCTTTTAGTTGTACTCTTATCTCATTTTCCTTAGTGACATAATTTTGAATGGTGTCAAAATTCTTGGGATCAAGGCTTTGGAGATCATTTTCAAGCTTGTATCCCTTAACCTTATCAACCTTGCTATACAAAGTAGCAAGCTTATCCCAAGCTTTGTTACCTATAGTACATTTATCTACATGAAAAATGAGACCATCTAAAATGAACTTTCTAAGTGTACCCAATGCCATAGAAGTTTTAGTGAGCCAATCCATATATGCAGTTCGACCTACCTTAGGATTAGGTGCGAATGGATTAAACAAATATAGTAAAATAAGCTTTTCCATTAGTTTACTTACATGTACCATGCTTAATTGCTTATGTGTAGCGGGGAATTAGACAAGATGAACCAACCCATACGATGATGTGGAATGCAAAGGAGTATGAGAGAGAATAGGTACAATCACACAAGAGACACCCCCCCCCCAAAAAAAAAAGATGATTTTGGCATTTTATAATTTAGTGTATGTACAATAGGCCACTTGCAACTTGGCTAAGTGGACTTATGATTCCTAATTTACAACTTCCACAAATAGGTTGGTAACATACTAGAATAATGAAGCAAAGACCTAAATTCAAATCTATGCAATACAATTGTCAAATAGGCCAAAAAAGACCATATGCTAAATGTACAAAATCCCCTCAAGATCACTTGAAATTGAATGCAAATTCAAGAAGAAGACAAAATCATGCACTTTAAAAAAAACAACACTTGAAAAAGGAGTTTGTATGTGCCTGAATGAACCCCCAAAAGTTGCAGAAATGAGGATTAGATGGGTACAATGTTGAAGAACTAATAGTTCTAGAAAAAATTTCCACATAAATCAAAAACTGAGCACATAGTTGTGAAGTACATGAAAATTAGCCCAAATAAAAAAAAAATGCTGAGAAAAAGGAGCTAAAATGAGTAAGATATGGGAATTTGAAGTCAGACTACAAAATTGAAAACTTCATTGGTGAGGGGGGCAAATTTTTTTTAGAATGATGATGTCATCACTAATGCCATGATGACATCAACAAAATATGTGATTAAAATTAACGACTTCTTGCCCGTCACCGTGAGCTAGAGCTTAAACTTGACTACTGAGTGGTCGTCACCGGTCTTTATGCCTCGTAGAATCTTTGTAGAATATGATGGGAATCTTGCATCGATATATTCATTGTACCCACCGAAAAATATGTGACTACCATTTTGCAAAATGACTGTTGAAAACTTTAAAGTGGTCAGATTTTTAAGCCACCACCAATTTCTTTTGAAGGTC
>VDFB02244135.1:0-10113 GCA_007258455.2 Sequoia sempervirens | reverse complement strand
CCTAGCCATCTTTTGGGACTTGGCTAGCTATAAAAGGGGGAGTCCCCCTCATTTGTAAGGCATTAGAAAATTAGAATTAGATTAGACATTGGAGTAGTAGACATTGAGAGAGTATTAGTATTAGAGTTAGTAGTGTAGCATTGTAGAGCATTTTTGCATAATTTGAGAAGAGAGAAAGTTTTCCTTGAAAACTTTATAGAAATCAAGGTGTAAATAATATTTTATGATGGACAGATCTTTTCATTGATGATGGAATTCGTCTTGTCATGAAATGCTAGCAAGGTTTCTTCTTCCTTTCGTATCCAAGTAGCTTAATTTCATGCAAGTAGCTTACTTAGATGTGTGGTGTTTTATTGAGATAGCTTCGCTTTATTCCATACCACTAGCGGCTTGTTGATGATAAGTCCGCCTTGCGTGGTCAACTGGACATTACCTTGAGTTTAACTTCGGTTATGGTTTACATGCTTACATGTGTCGTTCTGATGGTGTATGTATGTTAAGTCATAATTTGAACATCTTTTGCTATTCCCCTTGAAGATTGCACCGATTTTACTGAAGCTGTCCGACGGAGGCTAGGTGAAATCTGGTTGAAGTCTATCGAAACGAAGCCCCACATATCCTGCATTTAGAGTAGCATATAAATTCCTTAGGCCTATACCCCTTTACTTTCTGCACATTTCCGATTATTTTTAGGAGAACAAGCTATATTGCCAAATCATATGCGTAAAATCATTCGAATCACACGAAAGCCCTTAGTCTACCGTTTGTTGTTAGCCGCCGAACAATTGTGTAAGTCCCCTTGACATACCAGCAATATCACATCGAGCCAAACTAAGCCTATTCGCACTTAAGGAACCTTGGAGTTGAAAGCATGATCTTACTCGCAATCTTAGCATGCTGAATACTTTGTTCAAGAGAGGATAGAGCGTCCGTTGGGAGACTTTATTCTGTGTTGGTGCGGTCTCAAAAACCACGTCAACAGAATTGGCGCTAGAAGGAGGGCGATTAGCAGCTACAACATACAGTTGGGTTGAAGTAGAAAGGGTTTGAAGTACGAAAAGTTCCATTGGAGAAAATTATCGTAAGTCAAGATGGTGTTCTCTCAAGATTGAACAATCCCGCGCAGAAGTAGCTACATCCTAGATCATATCAGTTCATTTTCGCCAGATAAGTTGAAAAGAATCTTGAGGTCTACGCCCAGTTCATATAAATATTTTGTGGAGTTAGAGCTACCTACGAGATCAAGGAAGAAGAAAGAAGTTCATTCAAGCAAAGAAGTCAAGTCAAGTGAAGAATTTTTATCAAACGAAGAAGTTCAATCAAGCGAAGAAAGCGAAGAAGAAATTTCAAGTTTATTCAGAACTCCACCTAGTGCTTCGAGGTTTGCTCAGCCAAGACAAGTTCAAGCTGTTGTGCAACAGCCAGCCCAACTGATTGCGTATCAAAGGCGACTACTAGTTCAAGCTATGGCTCAACCAGGAGGTCAACCAAGAGGTCAACAAGGAGGTCAACCCGCTCCAAACGGTGCTACATGGTTGGTTACCAATCCATCTCCGCTAGAGTTTCAAGACTACCACGAGATGCCAAAGAATCCTGAAAATTTTTGTCCTAAGTTCATTGCCAATGATGTTAACTACACGGCCGAGGACCATATCAAGATGTTTGAAGGCCACCTACGCAATAGGCAGATTGGGTATGCAGACGTGGCTTGCCGCCTATTTCCATATTCTTTGGGAGAAGAGGCTCATTTTTGGTTCATTCACCTACCAGTGGGGTCTATAAGGACATGGGAGAAGATGAAGGAGGCCTTCATCAGAAAGTTTGGTATACCTGCCACCCCTGTAGAGCTTTATCGTCAATTTGCAGAAGTGAGAAGACAAGACAAAGAGCCCATTCATGCATTCAACAATAGATTCCAAAAGGCCCTCAATAGGTTACGTACTCCTTATGTTATTGATGACGCTCGAGAAAGCTACTATTCAGCACTTGATCCTTTGACTGCAATGTTCATAAGATCTCACCCCACTCCAGCAAATATAAATCAAGCTTACGCTAAAGCTGTTGAAGTAAGTCAAGGTTTAGGACAGAATATAACTGGGCCCATACTCTACACTGGCCTAGCTACGACAAACAATCAAGTGCCAATGTTCGGCTCAACATGGAATCAACAAGTTCCGGCGTTAAATGCGATCCCACAGCCAGCTTATCAAGTTCAAGCACCATCAAGTCAATTAGTTCTCCATCCTGGGATGCCTTTGTCCCAGACGCAAATCCCACAGCCTGTTTATCTCCAAAACACAGTGCCACCAATGAAAACTTCAGAGGAGAAAGATGAAATGAAAGATTTGATAGAACAAGTGAAGAGGCTGTCAGCTGAGGTGACTCACCTCAAAAGTCAAAATAATCAGACACAAGCTATGCCACGAAATTATCAGGCACACCAAGGTGCTAACCGAGGATATCAGCATAATCCTCCAAGTCATCAAGATACCCATCAAGGATATAGTCATGAAAACAGTCATGGGTATAGGAACAACAATCAAGGATTTCAGAAGAGGTCCTGGAATACAGGACCCAACAATGGAGGTGTCCCATCGCCATTGGACAATCCGCCACCTCCTGAAAACCGTCCTGCAGATAGAGTTTATATGGCCGAAACTGCCTCGTCAGGATGGTGTAGGTTACATAACACGAACCAGCACTCTGAACTTCAGTGCCATGAATTCCAAGTCGTGGCTGGTATTCTCAAGGGTGAAGCAAGTAATACAGGGGCCACAGAGAACCCTCCAATTACAGGATATGAATTAGTCCCAGCACCTAGATATGATCAAGCATTGATAATAGAAGATTACAATGTCCCGCTTGAGTTTCAGAGTTACACGCCCCCACCAGTCAATCAACAATTTCCATCAGCTTCAGCAAACGCTCCCGTGGGGATGCCAGAGTTTCAAATACCGTCAGAAGTTCACGCCACATATGCATCACCAGAAGAGTCTCTTTATAGAGATGGTTATGTTTTTCCGCCTCTCAACAACAACGTCTTGGTGGAAGGAAGTAGGGAGGTACAAGCTTTTCAAACCACTAGAGGTGAAGCTCCTAAAGTGTATCAAAGGAATTATCATCAGAAAAAGCCACTTACATCATCAATACCTCCTAATAATTTTACAACTCCGCCACATCCCAACGCAAGCAATAATCCAGGTTTACCTAGAGATTCTCCAGAGTACAGGAGGCAGAGTGCGACGCAAGGCGGAAATGGACAACAAGTCATTCAACAGCCAATTCATCAAGCTGAGCAGAGACAAAAGGAAAGTCTTCCTAGAGAGGATGTGAAAACACTTGGCTCTTATGTCCTAGAAGAGTTCAAAAGGGTGAAGGTTAGTCTTCCTCTACATGAGTTAATGAAGATTTCAGAGGTCAGGGATACAGTTCTGAGAAGTGTGTATGAAGCGCCCGTTGCGAGGAGTACATCACAAGAAGCAACCAGTGCACCAAGGAATCCTCCTGTTGTTACACAATCTCGTCCTGTACAGAATGCAAATATGGTAGAAGAAGTGCCTCACGCGCCTTTTGACACTTGGGAAGCTCCGCAACAACCTCAAAACTTCGTAGGTATGGTACAAGGTTCTTCAAATGCTCCTGAAAAGTCATGGATCAAAGATAAAAAGAAACGGTTCAATATTCCTGCGGAGCAAAATCAAAAACAAGAGCAAATGCAAAATCCAAGACAGGTTGTTCAAGACAATCAAGCTTCAGTGGACAGAAAAGATGAGAAGAAGAATGCTTCAGTAGAAGAAAAGAGGAAGCCGGTCATATTTTATCAGGGGAAGGGTGAGCCAGCCCCATTTCTGGTTTCAGTCAGAATTTTTGGAAGGCTATTGCATAATTGTTTGATCGACTCCGGTGCATCAAGTAATGTCATGCCTTTGAAGGTATGTCAGGCGTTAGGTATAATCCCGCTCAAGACCAACAAGAAGGTGACTCAGCTGGATAAGACTGAAGTTCCAGTTGTAGGGGAATTAAATGGTATTCATATGCAACTAGCGGCGGATCCCAGAATTCAGAGTCGCATCGACATATCAGTTGTGGATATACCAGATGGTTATGGCATGCTATTAAGCAGAGATTGGTCCAGAAAATTGAATGGATACATTGCGACTGACTTCTCCCACATGTGGTTGCCTTGGAAGGGAGTTCCAAATCAGATAAAAATTGAAAGTACACCACGACTCAAATTAATGATCACAGAATGTGGTGAAAACAGTGATATCTTGTTCATGGAAACTGATTTGGGTACGTACAAGCCTGTTAAGAAAGAAGTCCTCACGTTGCAAAGCTCGGAGGGAGAGAAGTTTTCAGAGGATACACCTGCCTTCACCAGAGTGTTGATTGAAACTGATCCAAGTAGGAATGAGAATGAAGGGACGTTCAGAGAATCTATGATAAAAGATGTAAAGCAAGAGACAGAATGTGCCCCCATCAAAGACTTATCGTTACCCATTTACGAAGCTTTCTATTCAGAGAACGTAGGTGCCATGGGTAAGACCTCCTCAGAGCAAGTCCCGGAGATGATTCCACAAGTCACTTTAGAGGAAGAATGTGGAGGAGTTAATAAAAGAGAAAGGTTCTCTCAGTTAATACACTTGGAAGGAAAAAGAAATGAAGCTTTGGAAGGTATGGCTGAGCATCAAGGAGAGGTGAACAGATGGATCAATAAAACATGGTTGGACCCCTATCAAGGTTCTGAGATCCTGGGAGATGATGCATTTAAGTTACGAACAAGAACAGGAGGGGATATCCCATTGCCGGGTGATGGGAGATTCCTCAGGCATTATTTCCAAACCTAGGTTCTCTCTAAGAGCCTATCCTTGTAATATAGTTAGATTAGATTTGCTTTCCCGTTTGTTTGCTTTCCGTTTTCTTTTCTTTTTTCCTTTGTTTTGGTTTTGGTTTGTTGCCCTTTGGGTTTTTGGTTTGGCGTTTCCGTCCCTTGAGTTGTCCGCTCAAGTGGTTTTGGTTTGGAATGGGCAAGGATTTTAGGGTTTTCCCGTTGCGATGAGGTGATGATGTTTTAACTTTCACAACGTGGTTCCTTTCACTGGAATTTGCATAAATTTTTGAAAAGGACTAAGGTCGTTTTCCTCTTGTCATCATCCAGTTAGTGATTGAACTCGTCTCGAGAGGTTAACCCGCTATTGTGTCTTAACACATGAGTCTAAAGACCTTAAAAATCTTACCTATCTCCATTCTAAGTCATTTTGGTTTCCTGGGAACGGTCTTGGCAGGTGAAAATTTTACATCTTGCTTCAGCGCCACTGCAATTCTCAAACCCATTGGAGGCTTCATTGCCTGCCAGCCAATTGAGGAATTGACGGAGAAATCAAATGAGGAAAAGAGATGTGCTTAAAAGAAACATCTGAAAAGAAATGAGAGAATGAATGAAAGAAAATATTGCGAAATATTGGTTTTGGGAACATACGAGTAACTCCACCGGGGCTATGGACGCCCGGCCGACAGTGGAGCAATATTCGTGATAATTGTAGCGACAACCTCGTCGGGGCTATAGACGCCTGACTGGCAGCGAGGCAATGTCCTGGATGCTTTTGAAGTTAAGATATTTATATAACCTGCTACGACCTATTCCGGAAGTCGATATGGTTTAGAGATGGAATGAATGCACACACTCAAAGGGTTTTAGATGAAAGTGTTTTGATCCAATATCGGATTCTTCTCCCCTTTCGAATACGTGTCTTTCCTGTATAATGGTTTGAGGAAGATTAATCAAAGTTCAATTTTTAAAGTGTTTTTCAACACTTTCCCGTGGGGATGCCAGATGTTGTGACCTTTTTCACACATCACCCCATTCAAGATGGGGACCCCCTAATTTTTGCCCATTCTGGTCTTTTTGGCTTTGGTTTTTTGTGTCTCTCTCTCTTCATCTGTCTCTTTTCTATGGTCTGCTTTCTGGGGACGTTCCTGCCTGCAAGCTTCAACATGAATTTGGCCAAGTCTGAAAATTAGGGTTTGAGTCTTCCTGGTCAATTCGAGGTCGAGTAAAGTGAATAAATTGAAAATTGAACTTAACATTGTTGTCAGTGTGCTTCCAGCAGACGTCCAGCATGTTTCCAGCCAAGTTTCGTCAAATTCCAGGTACTTACTATTTTTAGTAAGTCTGCTATTCAGGGCAATTTGTCAGCATTTTTGAGATTCCGATCATCACACGGCATTCAGAGTATATCAGACTGCTTGCATGCCAAATTTGAGCAAAATTGGACAACTTACTATTTTTAGCAGTCCGGCTTCCGGCATGAATTTCAGGGTCCAGATGCAGAGTTTCTCTTTGCATATCTGGATATTCCTTCTGGGTTTTTCGAGACCTTCGCGATGATATAACATGCAAGTCGAGATGATCACTTTTAGGATTCAGCCTTCCGAGGCTATTTTTAGGGTTTGCATGTCGATCTTTTCTTTGCATGTCGGGTTATTCCTGATGGGTTTTTCGAGAGCTTCGCGATGGTGTGATATGCAGATGGAGATTCCCACTCAGTAAGGAACTTGCTATTTTTAGCAGGTGTGTCCCGGCAGCCGCCTCCCAGCAGTTCAGAATCATGAGTTGATCGCAATGTCGCAGAAACGAAGGCAAACCAAGTTCATTCGGTATGCATGCAAAGAAAATTAGGGTTTCCAGCTTCGGAGCCTAAAAATAGGCATCAAAAGTCAAAATCTTCAAAATCCGGTGTAAACCACCGCGATCAGCCTTCTTCAGGCTATCTGCTGGTGAAATTTCGAGTCAAACAAAGCACTTACTATTTATAGTAAGTCAGATTGGAAACTGGCTAAAAATAGTAAATTGAGCGCATGCGTCAGTGTCAGCCAACAGGTCACGTGGTGAGGAGCGCCTCATTAAAATTTCAAGCTAATCGGAGCTGTGGAAGTACCAGAAACGAGAGGTTACTATAAATAGCAAAACACTTCCCAAAATGTGCTATTTTTAGTAAGTCAGCTCAGAATGGCAGTATTGACAGGATGTCAAAGTCGTGAGGATCTGGTGTTTAAAATTTCATGGCAATCTGAGCTTCCGAAGTAAGAAAATCAAGAGGCTTACTATAAATAGCAGGGCATGAGAAGCTGCCGAAGACGAGAAAAATAGCTAAGTCTGGAGCTTCATCCTTCACTTCCTTGAAAATGCGCCCATCTCAGCTGGAGGTCATGAAATTTCTCTAAGTGTTGAACTTCGTCCTATTCAGGGGGCAAAATGCGCCCAAGATAAAAAGGGTCAAAGAGAAGTCAAAGCTTTCTATCCTGCTCATGCCTTAAAATGCGCCCAACTCAAGATGAAGAAGTATAAAAAAAATTCTAAGTATAAATTTCATCCGCTTCAAGTGCTGAAATGCGCCCAAGGAGAGTTAATAAGGAAAAAGTCAAAAAGTCAATGAAGTTCATCCAGTACACAGGCTAAAATGCGCCCAGCTCAAGCTCTCATGTTGGAAAAATTTTCTAAGTATAAAACTCATCTTGCAGGGAGGCCAAAATGCGCCCAAGTTTCAAGGTCAAAGCAAAGTCAACATGTTTCATCCTGTACATGGGTAGAAATGCGCCCTCACAAGCAAAAGGATTGAAAATATTCTAAGTATGAGAAATATCCTCCTCTATGTGCCATTTGCGCCCATGCAAGGAAAGGGGGTCAAAGATTTAAAAGGAGGTCAAAAGGCGTTAGAGGCAGTCAGCAAGTTAAAAGGATTTCATCCTGCTACAAAGGCAAAATGCGCCCAACTCTAAGCATGTGAGGACAAAGGTTGGAAGTTCATGAGTTACATGAAGGCGTTGGAAGTCTTATCCATCACATCATACAAAGTGCGCCCAAGTTCCAAGAAGGTCAAGCTGGTCAACAAGTTCATTCTGCTACATGGAAATGCGCCCAAAGGAAGAGAGAGTCAACAAGTCAACACGTTTTATCCTCCTCACCCTCCAAAATGCGCCCAAATCATGCATGTCAAGACAAAAAATGGAAGTTGAAAAGCCACATGAAGGCATTTGCAAGTTCGTCCTCCTCCTACAAGGAAATGCGCCCATGTTTGGATGGTAAATGGTAAATACAAGTGGTAAGTAAGGTAAAAATGTTACCTAAACATGGTGAAAGGTGGTGAAAGCTTGGGCGCTATCCTCCTTCATGGCTAGAATGCGCCCAAGGTGGTGGGCCTTAGATAATTTTGCTAGGCGTGATTTCTCCAAGAGTGTTGGACGCCTAAGGTGATATGCTAGGCGTTGGAAAATATTTGAAAGTGTGGAGAATAAAATGTCAAGTGAAGTATGCGCCAATGTTTGAAGGGAGTTATAAGGTGATTTTAAAAATCTTGAAGGCGTTGAAATGTTTTGAAATGTGCTAGGCGCCTCAAGGGGAGACAAAATATTTTCTAAGTGTAAAAAAATTCTCTAAGGCGTTGGGCTTTTAAATGAACTTTTTCTAAGTGTGGAGTGATACGGGATGAGATGAGGATGAAATGTGCAAGGCGTGCCGGGTATGAAGTTGATTAAAAATTCCTCTCCACTGGCAATCAAAATTTTTCTAAGGCAAGTTTTCAAAAGTGCAAGAGGATTTTAAAATATTTTCTAAGGAAAATTTATTTTCCTAGAGCTTCAAGTTGATGAAAATTCTCAGAGCACGAGCAACTTTTCTCAATGATGGAGTCAGAGACAAGGATAATTCAAGTTCTTCAAATTTTTCAAGAAGTCTGGGCAACACAGAGTGATCACAGGCGAAGAACGAATTTAAATGATGGAAATAATAATTTTCTAAGGTTCAAAATTCCAGAAAATTAAATGAACCCGTTCGTTGGGCACCCATGAATTCGAGGCGTTCTGGGGAAAATTTTCTTTTGGGTATCGAAGATTATCGATGAGGAGTTGATTTTAAGGTCTTCCACAGCTTGTCGAGGATTCGGAGATGAAGATTTTGATGGGCACTGGATTGATAAGTTTTCCTAAGGGTAAACTTGAAAAATTTTCTAAGGCAAAATGAAGAAAATGTGTTTTCAAGGTGAAATCCTCCAAGACGATGAATTTGAAAGAAACTTCCTAGGTGAATTTGCTTAAATCCTTCGTAAAGATAGTTTCCTTGAGCCAGAGGTGGATAAAATCAAGGTTGTCAGAGCTCCAGCAGGTGAAATGAAGTTCTCAAGGATGGAAATTTGTCTAAGGCATGAACTTGAACACAAAGTTGGCGATGAACGCTTGGAGATCAAAGCATGAAAATCAGGTAAGTAAGTTAAGTTTATATCATGAAGTATTCTAATACCTCTTCTCCTCGCTTGCTTTGCAGGAGGAACGTTGAAGCCAGAGCACGATGTCGGGAAGTGGTGAAGCACGATGATATCACAACCTTCGAAGGAAGATAAAGTTACAAGTTTCAATCTCGAAGGAGGAAAGTTTGCAAGAAAATGGCTAAGTGTTAAGACTTAGTATAACTCAAAATGAAAAGAAGATGAAAACCCTCAAGTGGAAGAAATCAAAGAACAACGCCAAGAAAGAAGATCGAGAACCAGCAGAACGCCTACAAATGGAATCTTCTAGAAGGATGATGGTGGACATTATGCATACATTTATTACCCCACTCTCCCTCTCGTGGCTGCTTTTAGGGTCATTATTTAGGGGTCAGATGGTGGCACGAGCCTCCGCCTAATTTACATTCTCCTTCCTGTAACCCTAGCCATCTTTTGTGACTTGGCTAGCTATATAAAGGGGGAGTCCCCCTCATTTGTATCATAGATTAGATAGTAGACAGTAGACATTGAGAGAGTATTAGCATTAGAATTAGATAGTGTAGCATTGTAGAGCATTTTGCATAATTTTGAGAAGAGAGAAAGTTTTCCCTTTGAAAACTTTTGAGGAGATTGTTGTGTAACACATTTTATGATAATAGATCTTTTCATTGATGATGGAATTCGCCTTGTCATGAAATGCTAGCAAGGTTTCTTCTTCCTTTCGTATCCAAGTAGATTAGATTCATGCAAGTAGCTTACTTCAGTGTGTGGTGTTTCATTGAGATAGCTTCGATTTATTCCATACCACTAGCTGCTTGTTGATGATAAGTCCGGCCTTGCATGGTCAACTGAC
>VDFB02244134.1:0-10216 GCA_007258455.2 Sequoia sempervirens | reverse complement strand
ATTCTCCCATGACATAGTACATTTTTTTATAAATTAATTTCAAAAATTATTCCTTATCGAGATGAAAATAAATACCTACTAGATCAATCTACTCTTTTAGAGAAAATTGATTGAAGGTAATGTTATGGATGAACCCAAATTTGGTGTATTTCAGTAGGTTCATCTTACTCTTCTTTGATCACCTCATGTGAAATAATTATGTTATATGGGTATCCATTGATAATGGACTTCTAACGTAGCATATGATTGGTACCTATTTGAAACCAAACTGTTGGGAAATTCTAACCCTGCATAAAGTTCTAGAATTCCTATTTCATGATTTTACGCAATCAATCTTCTTGAATTTGTTAGTCATTTATTCAGAAAATAAGATTCTAATAATAACTCAATTATCTAAATTAGGATGAAATGGAGAGAAATATCAAAATTCTCTAAATTATACATATAGGTTCCATCTGAGTGAATCCAATCTGGATCCTTGAATTTTATCCCTCCATTATAAATGGTTGTTGCTAATTCTCTGGTTAATGCATCTACTAATGGATTTTTCTCCACTTTAATCCATTCTATTTCAAATTCATAACCCAAAAACTCAAAATTCCATCTTGCAATTCTCCCTTGGGCTATGTATTTATTGGGCTTTTTCTTGAGTAGGTTCATCATAGCTTGGCTACCAATTATGATAGTAAATTATACTAGCTTGAGAAATATTTTGAACTTTTCAATACCCTTTTTAACACCTAGTGTAGACACGAAAAATGTACTAATCACACTTGATCCTAATTTCTAACACCACTTCGTCCTGAATCATCCCCTTTGCTAATCGTTTAATTAGATAGTCTATATTTGATTAAATTCATCATATTTCATCCCTTAATTAAATAAATAAAATCTATCTAATTAAGCCATCATCTCCTGTTAATTGAATAAATCAATGTTATTTAATTAACCCTATAGTCTCTATTTAATTAAATAATCTATTTTATTTAATTAAATTTCTAAAGTCATTCTATTAAATTAAATCAATCTTTATTTAATTTAATCTAACATCATCCCTCTTTAATTAAATAAATCAAAATATTTATTTAATTAAGTCTAAATCATTTTCCTCTCATTTCGACTTAAATTAATCCTCAAATCTAAATCAAAATGGTCAAATCAACTAATCTCCTATTAATTTAATCAAATCTTGATTAAATTAATCTTAATCACTTAAATCCTCTAGATTTTGCCACTTTCTCAATAAATCATTTCTTTTGATTTAATAAATCTTCTAATTTCTCTCAACACAACATCAAAAGAGGAATATTCCTCCAAGTTTGAAAATCCCTCCAAATGGATTTTTCCTTCCAACAAGGCATTCAATATCTGTTACATGTCACTGTGCATTGAGCCAAGTTGAATTTAATTCATTTCTTTCTCCCTCCAACATGTCATTTCATAAATTTGAAATTCCACCTAATATAATTTATTGACACATTCATCAAAATGTGCTCCACCTTTGTCCATTCACATGTTGACAAGTGGCTTAATACTATTGGTTGGTGTTTGATCCCACATTCATCCATTTTTCCTCATCTTCCATCACTCTCATCTATAAATAGGTGGCTTTCCTTTGTATTTTGGATCCACAACTTCATGCAAAGTCATAATCTTCAGATTTTGAATTTTTCTCATCCATAATTCATCCATTTTCAAGTTTGATAGCTAGGTTATGGAGGATTTTCTCCAAAGAATCATCAAATCATCATCAAGGCATCACAAATCTTACAAGGGATTGGGAAAGGGCTATTTTCCACATCAAAATGACACTAATTCCCCCATGGGATTGAGAGTTTGCATGCTCTAATAGGATTTAATAGCTTTCTTTGTTGTGTTCTTCATTTATTTCCTAGTTTATGCATTGTAAATGAATTCTTTGGGGAATGTGGATTTAAAACTTGCATATTGATCTAATTGTGTGATTTTTTACTGTGTTTGTGTAGGTCTACAATCTCCATTCACATTTTGGTGCTAGGAGGGCGAATCTGAAGATTTTAACACATTTTTTTTCAAAAATTCTATGGTTTTTTGAACTTTTTTATGTCTACAAGAAACTGCATTGCTATCAGTCCAACGGTGCCATACAACGATACTACCAGTCCAGTGGTGCCATACAACGATGATGCAAACTCCAAACTTTTTTGCTGAGGTCTTCCTACCTAGAAATTCAAATTTCCAAACTCCGACACTGGTCCACTTTTTTGTAGCTAGATTTCCAAATTCCAAACTACGCTGCTTGGAAAAAAAACACTGTAATCATGCTCACAGGTCCTATTGCAGAGCGCCACTATCAGTCCTAGCGGTGCCATATAACGTCACTGACCTCTTCAAACTATGTCGCATATGCAAATTGCACCGCTAGAGTTGGGTAAAAGGCACGAATTGGTTTAATTTTAGCATGTGTCTTTTCATTTTGGTTACTTATGATTAATAACTGGTTTTTTGACCTCTATTTATGTAGTTTAACCAGTTTTTGTAGGTTGGATTAATCAAAGGTGAAGGAGGGGAACAAAGATGAAGACTTCTATGACATCATCATGTCATTGTATCAAGTGTTTTTAAACACTTTTGAAGAAGTTACAATCCCTCCTCTAAGGATTTGCTATCTTTCATGCTTGTAGGACTCAATAGATTTTAATTTGGGGTTAAAAAGAACAAGACAAAAGGATTAAAAGGAACCTTAGGCAACTTACTAGATTTTGTTTAAGGTTTAACAATTGAACAAACAACTTTCACTTTTCCTTTTGGTGCTTAAAAAGAATCCAACTATTGCTTTGAGGGATTAAAATGAACACGTGCTTCTATGTTTTGTAATCTATTATCCAAAAATATCTGCATATATAAGACGATGCCTTTAGTTTCACAAAATTTGACCCTGGATAAACCAAAAGGATTTTGTGATATTAAGTTGTGTAAGTGATTGCCTCCACACTTTAATTTGGGTTTAAAATTGAACAAATCTTGCAAGTGTGAGTGGAACATATCGGATGTGTTCTCTCTTTGTTTCTCAATGAAGATCAATCAAACTACGGATGTATTTTCTCGCTTTTGTTTTATCTTAGAGGTCCTACCTTGTGGGAAAAAGTAATCACCCAAGGGAATGACCCCAATCGGGAACACGCTAAAGCCAAACGACTTCCAACTGGTATATAAGTGTGGGTACTTGAGGAAAGTTCAAGTATCACGAGGATTGTTTCGACAAGAAGGGAAACAATGGTCTCTTGCCGCATGGATGATCCCTCATGAACAAAATGCCTATATTGTTCCTTGTCTAAAAAAAACTAAAACTTTAATCTAATGAGTTGGTGCAAGAATGGTTGTTCTCATACACCTAGCCATTTTAATAGCTTTTAGTAGAGATCAGAAGTATGCCATGGAGTTTCATGGCACTCGATGCTTGTCTAACTTGAGAAGTGAGTGCACTATAAGGGGAACCCGTATGTCAAGCATCTAACCATCCGCTGGAGTAGGTGTAGCCGATCATCCCAAGTGTGGATTCAATAAATATTGTCTTAATATCCATAGGGTTGTACATGTTTTTGGAATCAAAACACTTTGCTTGGATCTCAAACATTGGAAAACAAACATTCAACATGATCATAAAAATTCAAACCCTCTAGGAAGCAAATACCTTTGATAAAATTCAAGTGTTATTGCTTGCCCTAGGGATCCTATTCTTAGAGGTTTCTAAGCATTTGCATTTACATCTCAATTTTCTCACTAAAGTCAACAATAGGAAACATTTGCCTTAATTTCCTTGATTTCCACATAATGGACCTTGTGGGATGAGATTAAATTGGGACATTGGACATTTAGTTTGAAAACCTAATCAAGAATTGTTTGTGGTAAAAGGAAGTCACTAAGAAAAGATAAAGAACAATTGAACCCCACACGTGTTCTTCCAAATGATTTCCCGCAAGATCAAGATCCGAAAACCAAAGACCAAGGGTCTTAGTCACAAAGCTCACAAGAAAAGTTTGTCTATGCTTTATGAGTTTAGGGAAAGATTGACCTTTAAATTTTATAAACGTGCATCAAGAAACAATCCCAACTTGTACTCATTTTACTATTGTCAAAATCCCACACTTTTTCAAAGGTTTGAGTATCTTACATAGGAAGTGCTAGTATGTTCTTCAATACCATGGTCTAGTAAACAAAGTCTTTCTAAGTCTCTTAGGGTAAAAATCAAAACTTTCATCCATCCTCCAAACATCAAATAAAAATTCACTTCACCAACAAATCTTGGAATCTTGAAAAAATCCTCTATGCTAAACTTTGGGAAAATCCTCTTGAAATCAAAAAATCAAAACAAATTCAAATCATCTTGTTTGATTATGTGTGTATAGATGAATCCTTATTTGCACACTTAGTCAAATTATCATGTTGTGGAAAATTTCACTCTAAGACAACATCTAACCTCTTAGAGTTTATGAGTTCATTTTAATATCCCAAATCAACATCAAAATCCAAAATCCAAAATGAAAACATAAAATCTAAAATCCTAAAGTTTAGTATCCCCCTCAAGGTTTCCTAAGAGTTCAATCATCCACCAATCCTCCACCTTTCATTATCACCATCATCATCCTTTTGATCCTCATTATCTTAGACTTTCTTTTTTGCACCTAAAAATTAGATCAATCCAAAGAATTAGAGGTTCATCTCTTACATTCTTGAAAATTGATCCCTATTTTATGGTGCAAACTAGGTCTAAACACAAGAAGAACATGGAAACGAACAAAGAAATACCAAATTTGAGTGACCCAAGTCAAACCAATTTTGAAATCAATCCCATTGGATCAAGAAATCCCCTAACCAGTTTTCCTCTATTATCACAAAATCTTCAAGAGGAAGGCCAAGTGGAAGATGTCACCAACAACATCTTAGGGATGACACAAGATGAAATCATTGAAATGGTTCAAAATCCAAAAAATCATAGAATTTTCAATACCATGATGAGACTCAATCCCTCCCAATACATGCTTGAGTTAGCTAAAGAAGGGGCTAAACTCCCTTTTGATTTTGATGTAAGCACTATTGTGGAGAAGCCTCTTGGGATCATGCCCCCAATTTCATCCACAACCCTAATCTCATCCACACCTCCATTTCAAAACATCACTCAAAGCATCCCACAAATCTTGTCATCCATTGCACCAAATCAACCTATTGTTAACAAGGGAAGCTCATTTATTAATTCCCTACAAACACACCCCCTTGTGAACAACCAATATTTGGATGCAAACACTATCTTGGCTCAATCCATCCCATTAAATCAGTTACACCCACATGTTCCACTCACCTTCCAGGACCCCAAAGACCCATCATCATCCTTTCGCACAACACCTCTCAACGCACAAACCTCTCTCCCTTTGACTTCACAAGGAGAAGGTGGCCTATTTGGACTAGGGGGTATCTTTGACATCTCATCATAATCATTTCCACCACTTCCACCTTTTCCATTAACATCCACATCACCTCTCAGTTTGGGGTTACCTCCTTTACCACCACTCAATCAAAGCTAAAAAAACCCTCGATCATTAATCAAAACATCGTGCCGAATCTTTCAATCTTACCATCAATATCACAACAACAAATGGAAACCATCCAAGCAACCCAAGCAATCAAAACACCATCCATAAACATGGTCTCTCAAGGACCAAGTATATCAATTGCACCATCCACCACACAAATCCCCACCATCAATACAATAACACCCCTGATCACAACAACGAACACCATTCCAAATCCACCACCACCTCCAAAATCAAACATGGTGAAACCATATAGCATCATGTTGCAAGAAGCTCAACAAGAAGCCTATCAAAAGGAACTCCAAAAAATTCAAAACCAACAAGTTGCTGAAGTCGCTCAAGCAACCCAAGTCGCACAGCAAGCGCAACAAGCACAACAAGCACATTAGGTTGCTCAAGCTCGGGCCTTATTACAACAACAACAAGCACCTAGCCGCCAAAGCGACACAAGCAACTCAAGTCGCTCAAGCCACACACGCTACACAAGTTGCCCAACAAGTGTAAGCTCTGGCTCAGACATAAACCCAATACCAAGCTCAACAAGCACAAGCACAAGCTCAATACTAGGCCCAACTATAAGCAACCCAACAACAAGCATATCAACAAGTCCTACAACAATATCAAGCACAAGAAGAAGAAGCATTATTAGCCCAAAAACAAGCGTTGTTGGCACAAAAACAACATGATCAACAACAAGCATTGTTGGCACAAAAAAAACATGACCAACAACAAGAATTTTTGGCACAACAACAAAAAGACCAACAACAAGTGTTGTTGGCACAACAACAAATGCAAACATATCAACAAACCTTGATCATGCATCATAGCTTGCAAAACCCAACCAACACACCCAACACCCCACCCAACACTCAAACACCTCGACCACTTTAAAACACATTCACTCCACCCCCTGATCCCCAAGATGACTTGACCACACAAATTAAATTTCTCTCGTAGCAAGTGCTCGATCTCCAATCAAGGATAACAACAAAGACACCAAGAAACTTGTGTCCCTATCCATTTTACAGGAGTCTAGCAATGGTACCATTCCCCAAGGGTTTTGAAATCCCTAAATTTGACAAATATTGTGGGCTTGGTAACCCTAAAGATCACATCAGGGAATTCTAGGTACATTTCATGGAGGTCGCATATGACGATACGTATCTAATGCAGCTAGAAAATTCTTGTCTTTAGAAAATTCAGCCATAGTACCAATTGTTTCCTTCATCACGCCAAAATATTCACCTTTCCACATCCGAGCCTTTTCGTTAAGGAAATGAAGACCCTAGGCATTATTTTGGAGAGCAGAATGGCTAATTTTTACCAAATTATCAAGATTTTCAAAGAGTTTGGTCATCCTTTCTTCCAAGTCCGAAACTCTAAGCTCAAAATCATTCTTCATTTTTAGCATTTCATTAGTGAAAGTATTCAAATTATCAAACAATTGATCAACTTGGGCCAAAATGGAAGATTCTTAAGAATTGGAATTAATCTCAACATTCTTGATCAAGGACCAAATCTTAACATTGTTTAGATTCATCTCATTAAACAACCATTTAAAGAGTGAAGAAAAAAAATGATCTATCCTTCACCATACCTAGAACATTAGTTAAATCTTCAAGATTGTAGTTAAAATTGTCCCTATTATCATCCAAGTCATCCCCAAGGTCAACCTAGGTCTCCTACTCATCTTGAATAATTGATTTTCCCTTGTTAGGAGCATAATCACCATCAAGGAATTTGATTTTCAGATTAGGAGTCTCCACCTCAGCAAGAACAATAGGAACTTCAATATTACCCAATTCCTTATCCACCCCATAACTTTATTGGTACAAATCTTTTTCACTTTGCTCAGACTCTCCTCCAACCACGTCCCTTCAATTTGACCACAAGTTTCATCCTCTAGTGACAAATTATTCCTAGCAGAAAAATGATCCTTTCCCTTAGCCTCTTTAGTACTTTCACCACATTTCAAAAGGTTCTTCCTTTTCCACTCTAGAATAAGGGCTTCAATTTCACCACAAGCTTCATCTTCAAACTCTAGTGATAGATTCTTCCTAGCATCAAAATGTTCCTTACCCTTATCATCTTTAGTACTTTCACAATAATTTAGAAGGGTCTTCCTTTTTCGCTCCAAAATAAGGCCCGGGATACATTTCCCCTTCTTGAGCTTCTTACCCTTTGTAGAAACAACAGGGGCATCACCCTCCTCACTACTAGTTTGTACCCCTTAGATTAGGTGGGTTGTAGATTCTTTTTCACCTTCTTTCTTTTCTTAGCTTTGAAATCTTTAGGGGGCTCTGAGATCACCTCCATAGAACCATCAAACCCCACATCATCCCCTTTAGCTTCCTTAGAATCATTACCAATGTCATATCCTGACTACTCTTGCTTAGCCAAATGACGTTTAGCAATTCTCTTTGGCTCCTCCAGAATAGATAAAGATTTAGCATACAATACTAGAAGGATTAAACCCTTATGCAATATTGGATTCTTAGGGTTCCTCTTAAAATCCTTAACCCCATTCTCTAAAGACGCTAACAAGTAATACAAAAAATATACCCTTTTTAATGCTTGAAATGATTCAGTAACATAAAAGGATAACCAAAGAGGGCTAAAAATATACCATTGAGGGTAAAATACCTCATAATCTCCATGAAAAATTCCACCCAAATGGGTTTGATGGTCTTCTAATCAAAGCTACCACAAGCAAGCTTCTACAACTAGTCCCTTTCATTCTTTTTAAAGAATGTCACCATAGAAATGTTGGACACCTTCTTATCCCTGTAAACCTTCCCACCATCAATGGAAAGGCTTTTAATGCCACCAATGAACTCCTTAGTGATATTGAATTTCAATCCAAACATCTGAAGCACCCTATTCTGCCAGCCATTAACAAAATCCTAAGAAATCATAGGATCAAAATGATAGGGTTGGATGGAACACTCAATGTTCCATGCTCTGGGTCCTTGTTCTCAAGAACTCCTAGGTGACTCTCCCACCTTAACCTTTAGGTCCTATCTCAGGTATAGGTACCCCTGGTCCTACTGGCCAACCCCACTATCACCATTCTTTCATTCCACCAAGCCAATCTTGGTGCCTTGCCACTATCTCACCTTTGACCCTTACTCTTCCCTAAAGGCCAATTACCCTCAACATTCAGTTAGGTACTTGCAGGGGTGTAAAGATGTAACAAAATGCTTCATAGCAACCTATTGGGGTTCTTGTTCAATCACTAGACTCCAATTCTCCATCGCTTCCACCAAACCCTCTCCTAGGGTTAGAAAAGGCTACAAGCCTAGAGCCCCAATTAGGCCTCCTAACCCGAGAAAAATGGAATTTACTCCAAAACCTTCCAAATGACCTGGGTTCTTTTCTTGGGGTTTGTGTTTCCCATGCCCACACCTTGAAGATTTTTGGGGTTAGGAGCCTGTACTATCCGTACACTGCCCTTACTCAAAAATGGTCAAGAACTAGGGTTTATAAGCCTTTTCCAGGCTGCTTCCAAACTGTCAGAGTTTTCTCACACCAAATGGGTTGATGGAGCCTCCTCCTGACCACCAGGCCTTGCCAAGACTCTCAGCTAAATTCTCCAAAAGGAAATTTTCCAAAACCTTAGCACCCCTGCAAGTTATGTGCCTTGCACTCCTTGTCTTCCCTAGCCGGACTCTGCCTGGCTCGCCTAGGGCAAGACATTGCTAGCAGCTCCTGCACACACACAAGCCCTAGAACCTACCATATGTACAAGCATGGAGTCTAGGCACTGTTCCCAAAGGGCGTACAGTTTGTACGGTGGGAAAGTGCTCTAGCACTCCATTTCCTAAAACCTGTCTGGTTCAGACCAGCAACAGGGTAAAATTAAACTATTTACAAAAAGTGCCTGAAAATTGAACAAGGAAGCTAATTAATGTTACAAAAGGCTTTTATGCTAACAACACAACATCCTACAATCAAAACAGTAGCAGTTCTAATCCATTAAATCTCTATTTAGATGCAAAAATTAGAAAATGTAGCACAGAACGCTGTCTTCTTCACTTTCACAAACTTTCACTATAACATCAATGCTTCCAACCCTGTTCCATGGTCGAAGCACATCTTAAATAGACTCCAAAAATAGTTAAGCTCTTTTTGTCAAACCTATTGATGACCTAATGGTAAAAATTATAAAATCCACTATGTTTTTCAACCTTTGGCAACTTTTGAAAACTCAGCAAGATGAGCTTCTAAACTTATTCATCTCTTGACAACTTCTTTCCTAAAGATCAAAAACACCTCTAAGTTAACTACACAATGGTCAACATGACCTTTATGAAAACAAAACAAAATTACCCTTCTAGATTTCTTATTTACCTAATGAAACTGCCTATTGTTCCTTAGGTGCTCCTGCACCATTCTCCCCCTCTCAGCCCAAACACTAAGGAATGGAAGGAGAGATCAAGGAAGGTCAATACCAAAACTTCTTGAACTGATCTTCTTGTACCCATGTGGCTTCTGATTCATGCTTGTTCTTCCACTTGACAAGGTGCTCCATGTAATGAATCTTTGTATGACTTGTAGCCTTTTCACTTTTGACTCCAAGATCTTCTTTGCTTGTAGCTTGTCTGGAGTAGGTAGGGGTATGTTGCTGAAATCCTTGAAGATTTCCT
>VDFB02244133.1:0-10960 GCA_007258455.2 Sequoia sempervirens | reverse complement strand
TTTGATATAATATCACCATAAAACCTCTCAATAAACTAATTAAATCAATTCTTGGGAATTTTAATAGTTGTAGGAAATAAAGAACTCCTCAAAACACTTGAAAATAATTCTCAATTGTTGGAAATACTTTCTAGGACATTTTCAACTATTTTGGCACTCAACACACATTTAAAAACATTATAAAATTTTGTATCCCATGTGCCAGAATTAATTGTTGGGAAATTTTATAGCATAGAACAAAAATTAGTTCATGATTTACATTCTCAAAATTATTCTTAGACCTCCCCCTTCATGACAAAAATCCATTGCATCAATGGATAGTGTTGATGGTGTTTTCTACACAGCAATAACTTAGACATAATACAATTATTCTATCTCTCTTGAAAGGTAAATCTCTATCAACAAGCCTCAAGAGATAACCCCAAGGTCTCTAATGTCAGGTCTTGGCAATGCACTAAAACAAATTAGTGATAAATGTGAAAATGTTGGTAATCACAAGGGGCCTTACAAAACAAATACCAGAAGCTTCAAATTCATCAGATCTTACAATATGTTGATGCTTTTGTAATCCTAAACTAACTTAGATTTAAATAAATAGAAAAAGATAAAGGATTGAGAGAGATTTCTAAAACTAAAACCTGAGACCAATTATGCAAACAATCAAACACTCAAAGTGGACCAATCCTTCCAAAAGAAATTCCTACTAAACCTAGAATAAACCTACAATCTTATAGAAACAATGCAATCTTCTAAGGGATCAATATTTTTAGATCATGGAGTATTTGCATAAATCAACCTTATTTTGTAATTGAAATCAATAAATACCCACAATTGAACTCAGTACACAAGATATAGGCCTAGGCTAACTTTACACAAAAAATTGCAATCAACAAGCAGCCAAAAGTATGGACCAAGGATTGCTCAAACACTTCAAATATTGAATCATCAACACAATTGCATCACATCTAAACCTAAAATCTAACATGCAGCCGTAATTTCAAAGCAATTTTTAAAGATCTGGAAAACAAGAAGCATGCAGAAGTGAATAACACAGGAAAAAATTCCAAAGCACAATGTCTTTACTTGTATTGAATTCACCCAAATTTGCAACAATTCATGTATCCACAATGTTACATCACTTGGTCTTAGAAAATCCTAACTCTTTTCTCAATTCAACTATGTCTAACCTTTATAGAGAAATAACTTTAGGTCAACCTAGAATTAGGGTTACAAAAATGAGGTTGGCCAGACAGGTTGGCCTAGAGATTTTTTAATAAAATAAAATTACATTCCATATTTTCAAATAAGTTATAGGTCATCCTAGACCCTTCTAGAAATATTCCCTTATTGGCACAAAATTCTAGGTTACTCCTCCTGGCTGTAGAGTCATGTGACTGGCACCATTCCCTAGGTTGTTCCAAGCTAGATATTTTCTCCTTCCTTATTAGCTTCCAACCTATTGGAGAGTTCTTTGACCTTTTCCAATATTTCTTCCATGTCAGTTGGATCTAGAGTTGGAATAAATTTTATTCTTAACTTATGAGTTTTTAACTCATCAACGTATTTGGGCATCATTTTATTTCATTCAACATGCAATTCATGATATTTTTCTAGCTTAGAAATATAGATAGTTGCATCCTCCAAACAATCGTTAGCAATGGAAGCACTATCAGATGGAGCATAAATTTCATGCCACCATGCCTGAAATCTAGGGATGTTCATATTCTTCTTTCCAAATTTTCTCCTCCCAATCATAATTTCCAAAAAGGTGACACAGTTATCACATATTTCCTTCATTTTCCCCTATAGTTTCATTATTTTCTTCAATGCCTTAGAAATAAGTTCCTTCTTGTAGTTCCACACTTCCAGCCATTCCATCACCTTTCCAATTTCATCAGAATTAAAGATATTCATTTGAGCCAATTCCTTTTTGGGTACCTACAAAATCTTCTTTAACTCCTCAACAATTGATTCATCATCTTTGTTGTAGTCAGCAACAAATTGAGAGGTGTCTTCTAAGAATTTAGTAGCTTTGGCATGGACATTAAAGATCTATTCAATGGATTCATCACCTCTTTTGCTGACATCATGTAACCACCTCTAAGTGTTGTGGACTGAAGAATTCAACCTTTCAATCTCTGAGATAGCTTCCTTAGGCAATAATCCCTCTAGAATTGAAGAACCCTCATTTCTAGTTGTTTGCAAAGATTTCATTAGGTGTTGAACATATTTGTACACATCATTTAGTTTCCTTTGCAACTTCTCCTCATTTTCCTTGTCTAGCCTCCTCAAGATAGCCTAGGATGATTCCTGGAACTCTTCTTTCTCTTGTTTCTTAGTAGATGGACCTAGATTAATTGTTTGTACCTTGTAATCTATGGGACTTACTTCATCTTATCCCATTATAGTTTGACTCTTTTTCCTTCCATTGGAGTTTGTCCCCATTGCTCTAAAATTTTATCCCAGTTGTGGGTCTCTTCTTGAACTATAATTGGCTTCTTTCTTAGCCTCTTTTCTATCCAATATGGAAAAATAGTTACTTTGTCTCTATATCAGTGGAAGGAGCCTCTTGTTTGGTCTTCTCCTGAGTTGGACTATCACCAATTTCTTCTATATTCTTTTATGCTTCTTGTTGATCTCCTTGCTTACTTTCCATTTCCTTTTTTGGGGATTTGGTTAGCATCTCTTGAGTTACCTTAGATTCAACATTCTTGCTCTAAGCTCCAGAGGTTGATTTCCCAATTTCTTCCATGAAATTTTGCCACTCCCCACTTCTGGGAGTAGAGATCTCTTCATCTTTAGACTCATGTTGCCCAGGGTCATTTGATATATTACCTTCCTCATTAATTTCTTCCTCTAGGATAAATGTATTGTGAAGAGGAGAAGGAGAATTATTTCTTGTAGCTACTCTCTTTGCTTCATCATCTATAGGTACCTCTTCAATCTGCACCTCCTTTTCAACAGTCTTGACTTCTGATGTTGGGGATGTCTTGTGTTTAGGAGAATTTCTCCTAACATAAACTTGAGGCTTCTCCCCTTAACTTTCTATATCCACAATATTGGCTGAAGTGGGGGAATTAGTGGTAGTGTTGTTCTTTCTAGCCTTGGCTGCCTTTTGGACCTCTGTGACCAACTTCCTTTTCTTGGTTGGTTGTGTAGTTTCTCCTTCTTCAGTTGTAGTACCAGCCTTAGGGGCCTTCTTCATTTTAGGAGACTACTTTTCAACATGCTTGGCCTGTGTTTGACTCCTAGTTTTCCTCTTTAGTGTAAGAGGTACATCCTCCTCTTGAGCATCTATATCATGAGGCCCAATGATGTCACCTTTATCAACTTCTATTTCCTCTTCAGATTGGGATTGTAGATCTCCCATTAGATCATAGGTAAACTCGGTACCTTCTGCTTCCAATTCCAACACTTTGTGTTTGACCCAAAGCCTTGAATATTTCTTCACTGGTTCTGTCACCTAGTCTAATTTTGTCACTTCTTCTTCTGACCAGTTTACTAGAGGTAGAGATTTATTCTTGTAAGGCTCATAATCATGGTGGTGAATTAGATCTGCCTCATCATCCTAAACTTAGTCTGGTACCTCTATTACCCTGTAAAGCCTTATCAAATTGAGAGGTAACCTGGAAAAACTTCTCCTGATAACTTCAAACTCATCATGGAAATTATCCAAATAATCTTCAATGTGATCCTTGTGCCTGAATTCTCTATTAGCTTGCTTCTGATCTTTTCCATAAGGATCAAAGTTGGCTCTATTAGCGTGCGAATATAGTTCAAATTGTGCCATCTCCTTCTCAGAATTTTGAGCACTTTGGATGGAGGGGCATGCCTCTAGAGTTCCAATTCTCAATGGGAATTATGTCCCTAACCCTTTCTTATGCAAGTCTTTTTGCAATATTGCCTCAAATGCTACCATTTGCTTTGTCAATTCCAATAGTATGAGCTTATTGGTTGGATATCTTGGTAATTTGAGAGGGACAATAGGAGATTCTTGTATCCTAATATATGTGAATCTTTAAAATTGAATAAACCACTGCCCATATTGTTCGATTAGGTCCATTGCATCATAATAAATTTTAACATGGAGGGAATCCTGTAGTAACCTGAGAATATACATAAAGAATGATCATTGGCTCTCCTATAGTTTGTTGTTTTGTACTACAGTTGTAGATAGATATCCCATATCCTATCCTTTCCCAAGGTTCCTTTGCAACTAAGACCTTTATACCTGGTTTTGATTGCTAACTTATATACAAGGTAGGAGATCATTGTGAACCTATTAGTCTCTTGCACAATCCTTAGTTACACATCCAAGTTATTGCTTATGATCCTGGCCCAATGGTAATGCTTTCCACCCATGATTTGTGTGATAGGATAAAACATCCAAGTGTGGAAAATGTGAGCCTCCTCCACCCCCTTTATTCTTCCCAGGAGGGTTATGACATCATTGTACTCAAGCTTGAAACCACTTCTATGCAGTTTCTTGGGCAACTTGGAATAATGTGGCTTGGGCTTCAATATCTAGGAACTGTTCATTATATCCAAGGATTTTTTGGGATCCTCATCATATAACTTTATTTCCTCTCTAATATTTATCTCCTTAATGAGTTTGTGGTGTGAGGCAATGTTAAACACTCTTGCAATGGACTCCTCAGTGAGATTTTCCATGACTCTACCTTGTGGTCAAACTATAATTCTCTTGTCAGAATCATAGTGCCTTGCACACTCCAAAACCAATTCAGGGCACAATTGAGTGGGTGGGAACCTTGCTACCTGAGCTAGGCCAGTGTGGGTAAGGATTTGTGCCAATTGAGTGGGTGCACTACCAAACATTCTCTATTGAAAGTCATCATAGTCCACATGCCTTATATTTGTATCTGCAATCTTGGCCCATGTAGAAGAAATCCTGGATTTTGGCCATATACCTTTGAAATCATACTTCATTCTTTCAACTCTCTTTTTCACCTCCTCTTGCACTATAGCAGCTTTTGATTTGGAAGTATTTCCAGGGCTCAACTCTACTTGCATCTATTAGAGAAAACCATAATCAACCATATGTGTATAATGGCATAACTCAATTATTCATGCCATTCATTCAATGATATTTATCAACATATGCCTAAATGATACCATTAAATGTAAATCATGATGACAATATAGACCCAAATGGCAATGCAAAGTAGACTACCCACTTAATGAGATTCCATCATCATATTATCCAAAAACATGCAAGTGAATCTCATATTTAAGAATTCAAATTGCTCAAAATTCAACAATGAATATCACATAACCTCAATTTGCAAGCTCAATTATCATTTAAAATGAGATTTTGGAGTCATTCAAGAAACTTCAGGAATTCCACCTTAGAGTAGATTCCCTGACCGGATTAGATCTCGAGTAATCAAAGGGAGCTCAGATTTTTTGGTGGTTTTCCAAATGTGATCCTTAATTCCTAATTAAAGGATCCTAAAGCATTTTATGGGAGTCTTGATGTGATAAAACCCATGCATTAATAGCACCATTTCCCTGAGATAATGTTCTAGAATTTCAATTTGTCATCAGAGATTTTTGGGCTCGAGGGATTCAAAAATTTTGAGGGAGGTTGGATTCTTCAGGTGGATTAAGGCTCAGAAAATCCGAGCTACCTCAGAATTTCTAGTGGTGGCTCAAACTCAAGATTTTACTAAGTGTTAGGTTCTTTCCTTGGTGAACACAAAGTTGCTAATGGGCCTAGTTTTTGGTTAAATCTTGGGCAGAGTTTATAGTTCATTTGTTGGCATTTTCATGAACTTTAGTCGTCGAATGTTAATATTTTGTATAATGTTTCCCTCAAACCATTGACAATGAGTTTATCCTATCCTTGTGAAGTTTCAATGACATTAACATATTATGCAGATTATCTATATTAATTTTGCATGTGATTGATGAATGTTCTCTAAGGTGATTTTAGATGTGCAATTATTATGTGTATTGAAATTTCCATGCAGGACACAATTGGTGGATGTTAAGTTGGGAAAGAAAATCGACAGATGATCATGTCGAGGAATCATTAAAAGGAGTCAACTGAAGAATGACGACAACAGATTCCCCACGATAGTCAATTGTAACCACCTTGTATTTATGGCATTGAGCAATTGTGGGAATTACTGTAGTGTTGATTCCATGTTTGGGCATGCATGTTTGACTGGATTCCCTATAGGCGTAACTTCCCTACCACTCTTTTCCCTGCTTTCCCTAAATGGTGTCCTCCTAGTTAATGGGAGTTGACCGCCCTGTTTAGCTGGTTGAATAAATATGGATTTGAATCCCCTTATGAAGGAGTTTGGTCCCTTAGTTCATGATTATAGAAAATGACATTGATAATGTATTGAGCATACTCTACTTTTCAATATAACCATGCTGATTACTCTGTTCACATAATTTTCAATGAATGAGATGATAGTTTGAATTTGAGTATTTGAGTTTGTATTAGTTCTAGTGGATACTCATCCAAGGGGGACCACTTGGTGAGTAATCCTTTCTTTAGATTAATTAGCTTAGTTGTTATTTTTTGGTTTGCACTTAGTTCAAAATCTAGCATTAACTGTTCCTGTAGCCACTAGAAGTCCATTTTGTGTTTGTTCCTGTAGCCAAAGTAGACAGAGTAGTTTCCTGTCTATTCGCCCACATCTTTAGTCTTGTTATGCATTTTTATTTTAGCATAGTTGGTGGTTAATGTTTAGCATTTTCTTTATTCCTTTCTTGTAATTCACTTTCAGTATTGTGTGTTTCTTATCTATAGATTAGAGATGGCTACTTAGGAATTCCTAGTGCACATATAATGCTAACCCATTTCAAGTCTACGTCCCTGGGTTGACAAGTTAAATGCACCTCCATGATGATCGAATGGCTATTCAGGTTAGATGTCTAGTCTTGAATTATGGCTATAGAAGCCCAGTTAGGAGATCCTTGTAGGAGGCCGACATTTTTGGCACCATTGCCAGGGATGGTGTCAAGCTAGGAGGTTCTTCAGAGTCATTGACAATTTCTCTGTTATAGCATTTCTTTCGGGTTGTTCTTAGAATACCCCTTGTTTAGGAAAGTAATGATCTATTGTTATTTTTCTCAATCTTTGTGTGAGCTAGCTGATACTGAGTTGATATCGCAAAAAGTTGAGATCCCAAGTCCCCCTAGAAACAAAGAAGAAGAAGAACCATTTGACTAGTTTTGAAGCTTCCATTAAAGACCCAAAATCAGATTGATAGCCCTTTTCCTTGAAAATCTATTAAGAAAACATGGGTGATACCTTCGTGTTTGAGTATGACCTACTCTACTAGGATCATGACTACACTATTGATGCTCCTGGGCTTGAGCTACTTCCCACCACTTTGAAAGAATCTACACTAAGATTGTTTATGAGTCTAGGAAAAAATACCATGGAAACTTGGGAGGACATGAAGACAAAGTTATTTGGAAAATACAAGGAATATTGTTGGGGCAGTGATACAAAAGGAAATGATACCTCTAGGATGCAAAAAAAGGAAGATGAGAGCTTGGAAGATTACACTTCAAGGTTTTTGTCCTGCATGTAGGAATCTCCACACCATGCACCCAATGAAGAATCTCAGAAGCTGATTTCTTGTCAGGAATCAATGAGAGTTACACTAATGCCCTGGACTTGATGGCATGAGAATATATCACTCAAGTCTCTTGGGAAGATATCAAGGAAATGTGTCAAGACTATTCCAGAACAACTTCAAAAGAAGAGAGAATTTACCAATCTTCTACTGATGGAGTTCCAAGGATGGAGATCGCTGATGTGTTAACAAATCTCAAGCAAGATGTTACAGACAACCTAGCTACTCTCACACTAACTCATTTGACTGTAAAATCCAACGAAAATGTCTGATGAAATATGTATAATTTGATGTATCGTCGAGTGCTTGTAAATTTTGATGTGTAATTTTCAATTTTTTGTAAGTTTATCCCCATCGCCATCAAAATTTTGAAAAACCTAGGTTTCATCGAAATGTCGACTATCAGTTTCATCAAAATTTCAACAAACATGAAAAATAGAAAAAAATCAAATTGTTGCCGACATAAAGAAAAGTGAGTTTGCACTTGATTTATTGTGATAGTGTTTGGCTCTACTTGAGACAGTTTTAGAGAACTAAGAATGACTTTCCTTTGGCGAAAAAATCAGAAAAAAATTCAAGAAGATATCGCCAGTTGAGGGTAGTCATTGCTCAGAATTCAGTTGTGAAGTCAAATTTGTAGTTCCAAGTTTTAAAATCATATTTTAAAGCAACATCTCATCAGATTTCATTTTAGAGGTTAAGGGTTTTGAGAATTTCATGTCTAGATTTTGTTGTGTGGAATCACCATAAGATCACAACCAAGGAACAGATTCTTGTGACTGTAATTATGTGATCCATAACTCTATTGGTCATGTGGCACAGTTGTGCTATAATAAATACAAGATGCATTCATGTGTGACCCAAGTTTAATGTGGCTATGTTGTGATAGAAATGGAGGCACTCATATAATGTAGTTAATTCAGGTTGTATAATGTAGGTGTCAATCATCATTGGGTGCATTCAGGTTGTCTCAAGTTTAACATGTTAGGATGTAATTATAGCATGATCGAAGAGTGATTACCTCTTGCTGCAATAAAGATCCTATAACTTTGGTTGATATGCAGAGTGGTTGTGTTATATCAATTATGTAGTGCATTCAAGCACAACCCATGTTTAATGGCTATTCTAGAGAGTGATCAATATTTTCTAAACCTTAAGTAATGCTATTTTAAAATTTGTGGATAGCTTAAACTATAAAACCAAGTTTGTTACATACTTGAATGCAATCTTGGGTTACTGCAAACTATAATAATGTGATATGCTAATAACCAATATGGAAAGTATTAAAGCATGACCCATGATATATAGGATACATTTCCCTAATAAGGTTTACATACCTTAATGATCAAACACAAGATTCCCACACACTCTAGGATACAATCCAAGATCATACCACAACTTTGTCAATAGAAAAACCAATTTTGACCCAAGATTTTAAGGTTTTTTAATACCAACGTAGACGCATTGGTAAGAGCATGATTAGGCACAAACCCTAGGCCCGTAGAGAAACATAAAACAATAACCATAGTGGATTAGTGAGGTTGCAATACCGCAAAGATTGAGACATTGTAGGTAATAACAAAATCTCTTGCAATCTAAAAAGATTGTAGCCAATAACAAGCTACTGCACTATGTAGCTTAGTGACATTTGTAAATGTAATCTACGGTAAGAAGAATGGCAGTCATTTGAGATGTGACAGTCAAAAAGAGGCTAAGCAGTAACAAGATAATAAAGCTCAAACCTTGCATAGTAAAGTGGAGATTTTAACAGTGAGTTTTCTTACCCCCTTGCTGACCTTAAGGGTTTTTCAAATGCTTTTGGTAGTGTTAGACAAGGAAAATGCAATCAAGGAATGACTATCCAAATGAAGTAACGGTGGTAATCATAGGTTCAATGTTTCTTCTTAGCCATTAATGTATAATGGTGGAGGTAGTGGATTGTATGTTTGAGCAGTGTTTTGAGACTCACCAAAGATGGGAGAATAGTGAATAATACCTTGTGGACTATGAAGTAGTGTCAATAAGGTTGAAGGATCTTAAGAACTACAATACCATGAAACAATGAGTCCCCTCTAGTAAGTAGGCAGTCTATAGGGCATAGTTTGATTTTATAGAAGGATGCTTATGAAAAGAATCTTCAAGTGATAGTGAGTGAGTTGTTTGAGATTACAGCTGAGGGTGCAATACCCAGTCTTAAAGGAAGTTAGCAAAATAGTAAATGTGTAAGAAAATTGAATCATACACAACAAACAATTCACGATGTTATCTCTACAATGCCTTGAGTTTGAAGGAAAAATCTCATTGTATCTTGATGAAAGTAGTGACTTTAATGGTCAATCACTAGCAACCATGATTTTAAAAGATGCTATTGTGCTTATGGAGGCAGCATTTTAAGCAAGGCGGTGAGTGGTGGTTTGGAACAATGGCAAGTATGAAGGAATTGCTTTATATGCATACTATGCAGTCTAGCTTAAGAAAACGTTCTTAGAAGAGATTGAAGGTGGATTATGGAACTCAAGGGTTACCATGAAAAGGATTAAAGCAAAGACTGAGATCTATTTAAAAGCCACGGTCATGAAGATATTAAAGATATCACATGCAAAAACCTAGTAGCTGGAGTAATGAATACACTGCCAAAGAGGATAGTGTGCTAGGGTAGATTTAGGAGATCTCCACATTATCTAATTATAGGGAAATACATTATTTATTTATTTTTTTAATTAAAAGAAATCATTCTAAACCCTATATAGGGATACATTGATACTTGAAAAGCCTTTGAAGGAATTTGAGATTATGCAAATAAATGTCAAGTAAATACCTAGATTACAAATAGTAGGGGGAACAATGTAAGATTTGTTGAGCAGAGCAAGAATGAGATAAGCAACAATGAATCCTATGCCTCCTTTCATGCACATCTCCTCACCATTCTCTATCATTCTTTACTGAAACACTTATCCATTTTGGCAGTCTATGCTTAAAAATAATGTTTTGACGAAGGTTTTAGAGTATGTTTATTAAAATGAAAACTCCATTCTGGTGGGCTATGCCTAAAAATAAGATTTTGACAAAAGTTTTAGGGTATGTTTATTAAAGTTTTAGAGTATTTTGTTGGGCTATATTCTTGATTCCTTAAATGATTTATTCAAATGGATTATGACTAAATAAATGACTAACTATTAGTCATTTTTATTTGTGTGACTAAATAATTTTTAATCAAATTGACCAAACTAGTAATTCTATTTACCTATTTGAGGCTGAGTTGCAAAAAAATGAGTAGAATTTAGTCATTTTTAGTTGTTGTGACTAAAAGTTTTCATCATCTAGTCATTTATTTTCCAAAT
>VDFB02244130.1:117184-164710 GCA_007258455.2 Sequoia sempervirens | reverse complement strand
AGAAAGGTAATGTCCAATTGGCACTGGAAAATGTGACTCAGGAGGGCAGCAAAGAAGAAAGGGTGCCTGTAGAGGGGAGAAAACAAGTGGCCAATGAATCAGTATTTATTTTGATTTATTGATTAGGGATAGAGATTTTACGTTATTACTTTTTTTAATGTTTTCACATTTATGTACTAGGATGATCATATTCCTCTTTCTCGAGTATAGGCAAAGAAGTTGAAAAGCGGTGGGAAAACAAATATTGAGGTGAGGACTGCATTTCTATGATTTCACCAATTTGAAGTGTGGTATCTCCTTTCCTTGTGTACTTTTATTATTGGAAATGGTAGTTTCAAATCGATATGTTTGTGTATGTATCTCCTATTGTGAAATGTCTAGCATGTATTGCATGATAACAATACATATATATCAAAAAGCAAGATTTAATTTTGTGCATTGTGAGCTTATTTGGGTTTGGTTGGAATTTTCCCTCCTAGGATGGTGATAAATTTGTATTGCACAACATCGGGGAGAAATGCTCAATCATAGTGATCAGAGAAAGGAGGTGTTCATTAGATTCCTATCACTTCAACTATCTAAAGTGTGCATTTTAATTTAATTTTACACAATATATTTATGTATTGTTGTCTAAATTTGTAAATTTTTCTTTTATTCTTTGTATTCTCACACCTCTACCATGTTTTATAGGATAAGAATGGTATTGGATGAGTGCAGTCTGCCAAAAACATATTCCTTGAGCTTATTGGAAATGTAGTTGCAATGGAACTGGGAGACAGTAATAGAGATGGACATGGGGATGGGGAGAGCAGTGGCCTACAAGTGGGATAGGTTGATAAAGATGGACATGGGGATGGGGAGAGTGTTGGCTTACAAGGGGGAGATGGCAATAAAGATGGACATGGGGAAGGGGATAGCAGTGGCCTTCCATCTATATTGGTATCGACACAACACACTTCCATGCTTTTTTTCCAATTTCTTTATGAATTATTTAATATGTCTTCAATTATGATTGACATTAATGACATTTCCATTGTAGCCAAATCCTATTGATGAGGAGAGAATAGATACCAAGGGCATCAATTTTAAGGTTGATGATCATGTTGACCTTTGGTGGTAGTGTAAACTAGTTGGCAAAGGCATTGTAAATACTATCAGTAGAGATGCTACTTGCCACAACATTTGACTCCCACAAGGTTGTGTGAGAGTCAACATTATTAAGGCCATTGCTGGTGACTGCATATTGCATTATCCTGATGCTTTTGCACAAATTGTCAATGAATCTGAGGGCAACTTCACGATATGGAATCTCTCTGGCTTGAGGCCTTCTCTTTCAGAGGTACATATAAATAATTTCTTGTTGAATATATCATACTACCTTATATTTTTTTCCATCCATATGTTAATTGTTAAAAGTGTTTCGTATAAAATGAAGGTGTTCAATGTGTGAAGGTCAAAGCACCTCTCTAGAAATCTATTGTTTCATGTTCATCATTTGCGATGGTTCACGGAAATGGAATCACCCCTCCCAAAGTGCACAAGAACCCAAAGAGTTGTACCAATTTTTTGAAGGAATCTCCTCAATTGCAAAGAATAGGCAGTGTAGGAGATGATGAGACTGTTGTAAGAATGATGGTGTTGTCATTGATGTCAACTATGGGATGAAATGTTGAGGATATTGAGAAAATTGTGATAAGAGGAAAATATGTTATGCATGTGTAGTTGAGACCTTCAAGAAGTGTTGTGAGTACATGGAGCTATTATTTTGTTTTAGAGTCTGAAGATAAGTAGGAATGAAGCAATGAGCTAAGATGATGGTTCTTGTACTTGGTTTCCAAGTACTTTTGAGAAAATTCAATAAACAAAGTAAATTGTATTGTGCAAATGTTTATAGTGTGCTCTGATATTGTGCATCACGTTCTTTTTGTGTTGATGCTATCCCTGTGCGGTTCTTACAAGTTATTCAAGGTTGACAAAGGTTGCTATATTTAGAATTTGGGTTTTTGGATCATTGTACAATGCGAGATATTTTCACCAGTGTGTGAACCAATTGTTCAATAATGTTTTTTGTGGTCTTGGATAAATGTATTTTCTCTGCATTTCTCTGCTATTTGGATTTAGGTTGTGCAGATTTGGGAAGTTGCTTATAATTCTTGTATCTTTCTATTTTCAAGTTTTTACTTGATTTGGTGTAGTTCATTATAAGTTTCATTTATCATTATGCAAACAAGGGTTATTATTTGTCCTAAGTAAAGTATTTGTTGATGTGAAGGTTGGTTGAAGTATTTGATGAATCTTAAGTAGTTCATGGATTGTTTTGGATTGAGTTCAAGTAAGTTATGTTGTCTAAAACTTTCAGCTTGATCTAAGGAAGCGTTTACTTAATGTTTATGGTGTCTTACATGGGTGTTGGATGACCTTATTATTAACACTACATGCAAGGCTTGTAGAAGCATGTTGAAGAGTGTTGGGATCTATTTGGGTCCTAATTAAGGATTTATGTAGGTTGTCTTTCATTCCTATCCACCGCGGGAATGTTTGGTTGTTGACCTATTTCAAATTTGAATGACATTGGAGAACGTTTTTGTAGTAGAGGTTGATATAAATATGTATGGTGTTGATGCAAGAGGGTGTACAAAAGAGTAAGAAGCAAGATAGATGAGAGATTGATGCGAGTGATGTGTGTGATGAGAAGTTGAGCAGAGCTGTATGAATTTCATGTTAGGGTTCCTCGAGGCAGTGAGCTAAAGGCATTCAAAATATTTCATGTGAGACTATAAAAGTGTGTGATAAATTGTGGTGGAATCTTTGTTGCATTGAGAAGTATTTCTCTTTATTCTTCTTCTATCTTCTTGTATTGCTTCTGTGGTAGTGAGCCCTGGCTATGAGCCCTTTTGGAAAATGTGTCATATTCTGGTAGTTATCCTCTTTGTATCGGTTTTGCTATTACTTATATTGTGAGCTAATCCTTACCGTGGTTTTTCCTTCATTGGGTTTTCCACATAAATCTAATGTTCTCATGTGTATGGTGTTGTTATTTTATCTTTTGTTATCCACATTTCATGTTTAATCAATCTAACAAAATAAGGAATTAATGTATGCTTGTGGATCTAATTACTGTTGAAGGTTTTTGAAGGTTTAATTTGCTACAATTGATTCACCCACCCTCTCAATTGTCTTGTTCATATCAAAAATTAGTATCAGAGTGAGGTTCCTTGAAGAAGAGATTAACTACTTGAGGTAGATCTTGAATGGTGAACAAAATTCCTTTGGAATATCCTAGATTTGATGACTCGGATTATTCTTTCTCGAAGACAAAGATGGAAGGATATTTGTTTGCTTAGGGATATGAGATTGAGAAGGCTTATCATAATGCATATACTGCACCTTTGAATGGTCCAAGTACAAGTGCAAAAATCAAGGGGCATGAGATCAAAGGATACATTTAGAGAATTGAAAAATTGGTAAGTGATATGAGAGGTCTTCGTGCAACAATTAAAGAATCTAAAGTGGTGAAGAAAATTATCAGATTTCTTTTAGATTGTTACAGTGAAAATGTATCTATTATTGAGGAAACATTTGATTTCACAAATGTTGTAGAAATCAGTTGATTGGGACTCTAAATGCATTTTAAATGAGGAAAATGAAGAAATGAACAAAAGTAGAGACTGCTTTCAAGGCTGAGAAATCAAAGAAGGTTGAAGATTCAGGTGAAGAAGATCTTGATGATCAGGAAGCTAACTTCGTAAGGAAGATGAAAAAGAGCACCAGTAAGTATCAAGGTAAATTACCTTTCAAATATTTTAGCTATGGTGGTATAGGTCATTATGCTTCTAGATATCCAAAATCAGCTTTAAACAATAAGAACAAGGAAAATAAAGTAAAGATGATTAAGAAAGCTTACTATGTGAAAGAAGATGTTGGTATTTCTGATGATGAATTTGATTATGGATATTTTGATGATAATGAATGTTTTTTTTTGAATATAAAAGAAGAATCTAGTTCTACTAACCCTGAAAGTTGTGTGAAGGAAAGTATTCTAGAGATAAAGGATAAGTTTGAAGGTACTTTGGTATCTGCTTTTCATGTCAAAGAAATGTTGAAGAAGTTTGGAATGGATGACTCCAAACTGGTATGCACTCCTATGGTGACTGGTTGTAAATTAAGCAAAGATGATGATTCACCTAAGGATGATCAAAGCAAGTATAAATCTATGATTGGTGGATTGCTATATTTCATTGCTTCTAGATTGGATATCATGCATGCAATTTTTCTTGTTGCTAGATTTCAAGAAGATCCTATAGAAATACGTGGTACAACAGTGAAGAGAATATTCATATATTTAAGAGGCACACCATATTATGGTTTGTGGTATCCTAAGGATACAAATTTCACATTAAATGCTTATACAAATGCAGATAGGGTTGGTTGCATTGATGACAGGAAAAGTACAAGTGGTGGTGCATTATTTCTTGGATGTAGATTGGTATCATCACTGAGTAAGAAATAGGATTCAATTTCTTTATCCATTGCAGAAGTTGAGTATATTGCAACAACATTATGTTGTACATAGGTATTATGGATGAAACAAACTTTGAAGGATATCAAAATTGTATTTGACGAACCTATATCTATCTTCTATGATAATACAAGTGCAATAAACATTTTAAGGAATCTAGTGATGTATTCAAGGACAAAGCATATATTTATAAGATATCAATTATTGAGAGAAAAGGTTATGGAGAATGAAGTGAAGCTTGAGTATGTTCCTACAAAGGATCAGATTGTTGACATATTTACTAAGGCTCTTCCTAAGGATATTTTTGAGTATCTTCGAGAGAAGTTGGGGGTTATTGCCCGTCCATTGTTGAACTAGATGCATATAGAGGTGCATCGGTCCAGTGGGTCTATGGATCTATCTCTTTTATGGACTGATGTTGGTGGCTACCTCTTAGGGGGAGTAGGTAGTATCATGTGTTGTCATTGTGTTGTTGATCTAATTGATTGTACTCCTAAGGGGGAGTATTCAAAGTAGGTAACTTTGGTTTAGTGTCAAAGAGGGAGAACAATACAAAACATTTTATCCTTTTCAATTGATGTCAAAGGGGGAGAGAGAATCATGTGAAAAAATGAGAACTTATCCACTCAGGGGGAGAGGATCATGATAAAAAGAAAGGTTTCAGGAGTGTCGTGTAGGTTATCTAATCTTAGAGAAAAAGAGAGAGTGTTCAGAACTATTGTGTGGTCTTTGGTGGCTTTTTGTTAGAAATATGTGTCTCAATCTCACAGGATAAAACCTCTAGAAGAGAAAAGTCAGTGTGACATTCCTTCTGTCTGGTCAACTGGCAGTTTGATAACCTTGTGGTTTGTACAGGTCACCGAGACAATGCTTCTGTCTTGCCGAGTGGTGTTGTCGCTGCGACTTGTGGCATTCACTGTAACCCTCTGTCAAGTGGAGATCTCTAGCCAATAGGCCATTCTTATCGGATATCGAGGAGACTCTGGGCGACAAGCAGTGTCGGGGAGACCCTTGGCCGAAAGGCTTGTTTCGGTATGAAGTCTCAATGATAGCTGAAGTCTTGCTAATAGTTATACACTTGTGGTCATCAGAGTAACTCATATGTTTCAGGATGAAGTCTTATCAATATAGAAAGTCTCGCTAGCAACATTACACTCAGGGTCATCAGGGAGAGACTTGAACACTCAGTGAGAACTCATGGTGATGGGTGTTTGTCTCACCGATGTTATAGTTTGTTATCGGTATGACTCCTGGTGACTGGTGGTCTCAGGGTAACTTGGAGACTTCGGTAAGAACTCTCAGCGATAGCGGTAAGTCTTGCCGATTGTTGGACATTTCAGAATAACATGAAGGTTCGGTATGATCTCTTGGCGAAGGATGATTGTCTTGCCGATGGGAATACTCTTATCTATGTGACCTTTGATCATCGGTATGAGGTCTTGGTGACAAGGCGAAGTTTGAGCGACAACTTTCTAAACTTTATGGAACCTCTTGCTGATAGGAATGACTCTTGGCGACATCGATGGTTGAGTCTTGTGGCATCGGGGAGACATGGTTAGTGTCTCACCGACATGTGACACAGGTTGATCACCTTTGATCGATTGGGAGACCATCCTACGTGGTGTGTATTCGACCAATCAAAGAAGTCAAATGGGAACTGTTGGAAGTTGGTCTGTTGTGGTCATTTTGTGAGGAAGTTCAATAGACTAGAAGCGACATGGATATACTCTAGAATTTGAGATGATGTTCGGTTAGATGATTCGTTTGACAGATGGATGAATGATGAACTGTAGATGAATTGTTCAATGTGTATCAGTGTGAATTAATTTGAGAGTGCATTGTAACTAGAGTATTATGTAGCAAGTTTGGTCATTGTGAATGTTGTTGTAATTTGACATCAGAAAGATAAGTCTGATCTCTGTATGTAATCTCCATTATTGTAATACAAAGTGACTTCTCTTGGTGTGGTGGGTTTTTCTCCCGTAAGGGTTTTCCCACGTAAATCTGGTGTTCATGTGTGTGTGCTATATTTTCTATTTCTGTTATTTCTTAGAAGTGTATCTTAATTGGACTATAATTGAAAATTTAAAAGTATCTCTGCATTCTTCCCTGAGATTTTGACGTTAGGAGAGTTGTTTCCGCACCTTAGCTTTCCTTACAAGTGGTATCAGAGCCTGGCAAGTTGTGTTATCCTTGTGGGTACGTTGAGTTTTTTTTTGAGTTAATTTTTGTTTAGTGGGAATCTTGTAGAAGTTTGGTAATTTGAATTACAGATTAAGATGGTGAGCACGTCAAGAAAGATTGAAATAGAGAAATTCAATGGCAGCAATTTTGAGTTGTGGAAACTTAAAATGGAAGATCTATTGGTTGATCGTGATCTTTGGATTGTTGTATCTAGAACGAAGCCTACAGGCATGAAGCAAAGAGGATTGGGACCTCACAAATCAAAAATCAAAGGGGTTGATAAGGCTCTATCTGGAAGACTCTATTCTTCTAAACATTCATGAAAAAAAGACTGCATCTTCTTTGTGGAAAAGATTGGGAGCTATTTATTAGGGCAAGTCCTTGGTGAATAAGTTGTTCTTGAGAAAGAAGTTGTAATGATTTGAGAATGCAGGAGGGAGGATCTATTGCTGATCATTTGAACGCTTTCAACATATTGATTGCACAGTTAACATCTGTTGGTGTGAAGATTGATGAAGAGGATCGCTATATTCTTTTATTGTGTTCTTTGCTAGATTCTTGGGATCACTTGGTGATGGCTATTGGGAGTACAACATCCAATTTCAAGATGGAAGATGTTGTTACTTCTTCGTTATTAGAAGAGATGAGAAGGAAATATTCTGAGATGTAGCTGGCGCCTTGTTGTTAGAGGAAAAATTTGAAAGAGAAAGGCAGAAGAAGGACAAGAAGTCCAACCAACCGAGGGGAGATCAAAGTCTCCTGAAAGTGCTGAAGTCCATGCGAAAGGTTGGAATTGTGGGCAACCCGGTCGTCCAAAGGATTTGTGAAGAGGGAGAGAAAAAGAAGAAGAAGAAGAAATTCTTCCAACTATGACCATCTCAGTGGATGCAAAGGCCTTCATTGCAGCTCTGGCTACATGTGCAATCGTGATGATGTCCGGTTGATTGATTTTGGAGCATCTTTCCACTTGACATCTCATAGAGATCGGGTTCATGAAGTATAAAGAATATGATGGTGGAAGGTGTGTATTTGGCAAGTGATTCATCTTTGAAAACTCTTGGCTGTGAAGAGCCTTAATTCACCCTCGATGGAAGAGTGAAGGAATCAATGATGTAATGCATATACCAAGTCCGGCTTGAAACCTCCATCAAGTTAGTATCGAATGATATTGAGTGCAAGTCACGCTCTCTGTGAAATGTATCGCAAGATGATTTGAGGCTCACCGAAAGCAGCAAGTACCGCATTGGTACCTTGTATAAGCCGGATGCACATGTTGTTCAATGTAATAGTCTCCTCAGAAGTCAAAAGCTACTCATGAAGGAAAAGAGGGAAAGTTTATGATGGTGGAAACTCCCCATGGGTTAAACTTCTAGCAGAAAAGACTATGCTCCGGGCATCATAGGCTAGGCCATTGCGAGGAAAGGCTTTCCGGAAAACCTTGAAGAATAAAACCCTCGTTGAGGGGCTTGAAGATTGTAACCTCAAATTTCAGTTTTGTGAACATTGTATATATGGTAAACAACACCATGTTTCATTTTATTCCAGTCCTCATAAATCTTTTGGTTTTTGCTTGATTATATACATTCTGGTGTTTTTGGTCAAGTGAATGTTCCTTATTTGTCTAAGTCAAGGTATCATGTATCGCTTATTGATGATTATTCACATATTACATTTGTCTATTTTTGAAGTAACCGTGAAGTGCTCGCTCTGGCGAAGGAATTTAAGAACCTTCGTAGAAAAATCGACTGGAAGAAAAATAAAATGTTTAAGGACGGATAATGGCGGTGAATTTTGTTTTGATGATTTCGAGAGATACTGTAAAGATCGTGGAATTAAAAGACATAAAACTACACCTTATACTTTGCAGCAAAATGGAGTTGCAGAAAGGTTCAACATGACAGTTGATGAGGAGACACACAAAGCATGTCAGAGCAGTTGGCTGGAGGAGAAGTTTTGGGTTGAGGCAAATTTTGCTACAAAGATGTTGACTGGATAAACCATTCTCTAAATTCCTCTTGTTGAGAAAACAATCTTTGGAAAGCGCGGTCCGTAAGAAGCCTCGAGACATATTCGTTTTGGTCACAGGTACATGACGCGTCGAATGGAGAAAAGATCTAAATTGGAGAACAAGACTGCGGAAATGTATTTTTATTATTATGAAAAGCCCGCATAAAAGGATACAAGCTTTGAATCCGACATCGAGAAGGTTCCAGACAAAGAGAAGTGCGGTCTTCATGAGTCGAAGCCTTCTACTTTGGATCTCGCAAATGCAGACAAGACTTAAAAACAAAAAGGATGTAGCTGAAATTCCTCCACACCGATGCAAGAGGAATTCGTAATCCAAATGTACCTGAAATTGAGGAGAGCTCAAGTAGTTCTGAAAGTTCTGATGAAGAAGAAAAACCTCATCCTCAACAAGTGAGGAGGTCAACTCGTGACAGAAAGTAACCTGATAGGTATGGGTTCTGTTTGATAAATTCTACTTGTGCATATGCTTTAATTTCTAGCAATGATTAGCCTAGGACTGTGATAGAGGCATTTAAAATGTCTGATAAAAACTCTTGGTTGGAAGCCATGAATGAAGAAATGGCATCATTAGAAAAGAGTGACACTTGGAGTTTGGTGCCCTTGCCTCAAGGCGTAAAACCTAGGGGTTGCAAATGGGCATTTAAGAAGAAAAAGGTCCGGATGGTACGTGGAAAAGTACAAGCGTGAGGTTGGTTGGCGGCGGGTTATCTCCTGCAGAGGAATTGATTGCGGTGTTCTTTTTTCTCCCTGTAGCTAAGCTGACATCTAACGATTTCTTTTGTCACTTGGCAGCAGCCAGCATGACTTAGAGGCAGGTTGAACAAATGGATGTGGAAGACAAAATTTCTTCATGGTGATCCTTGAAGAAGAGATTTATATGTCCCAAACTCGAAAGCACCTTTGTGAGAAAGGTAAAGAAAGACTGGTTTGCAAGTTGAAGAAATATTTGTATGGTTTAAAACAGTCTCCTAGAATGTGGTACCAGAAATTTGACACATTTGTCTTGTCATTGGGATTTGTAAGATCAAAAGTTTGATCATTGTGTATATTACAAAGCTGAAAGTGATCAAGTCCTTATTATTGCTCTCTTATGTTGATGATATGTTGTTCATAGGAAATAGTAAGTTAATGATTTCTGATCTTAAGTCTCAGTTATCTGTAAAGTTTTAAATGAAAGATCTTGGTGCAACAGGTATATTCTGGGAATGGAAATAACCAGGGACATGAAGAATAGAAAACTTTGGCTCAGAGAGGTATATCAGATCATTCTAGAGATATTTTGCATGACTAATTGCAAAATAGTTGTTCCAGCAGAGGAACAAAGCTATCCTATTGAAGACCGTCCAAAATATCCCACGAGATGGAGGAAATGACCAATGTACCTTATGCCAGTGTGGTTGGCCTTATGTATGCAATGAATCCGATAAAGGCCAAACATTGCCAAGTAGTGGGAGAATTTAGTTTATGGCTAATCCGAAGAACACATTGGGATGCTGTGAAAAGAGTATTCAGATATTTGAAGGGGACTTCATAATATGCTTTGTGTTACTATGGGAACTTGGTTGAATCATAGAGGACTCTCAGTATTCGAGGCTATGTGGATTCTAATTGGGTAGGGGACATTGACAGCAGAAGATCCACTAGTGGATATATCTTTATGATGAATGGTGGTGCAGTGAGTTGGATGAGTAAGCAGCAGGTTGTAGTCGCTTTGTCCACTATAGAGGAAGAATACATGGCACCTACACATGCTTGTAAAGAAGCAATCTGGTTAAAACATTTGTGTTCTAACGTTGGTTTTGGTGCAAGGAAAATAACAATTTATTGTGACAGTCAGAGTGCTATTTGTTTGGCAAAGAATCCTACTTTCCATGCCAGGACGAAACATATAGATGTACAGTATCAATTTGTACGAGATATGGTGGAGGATGGAAAGATATTATTAGAAAAAGTGGATACTCTGGAGAATGTTGCAGATGCATTGACGAAGCCAATGAGCATAGACAAGTTCAGGTGGTGTGCCAATTCGATGCACCTCAATGCCCATGAATTTCAGTAGTTTTGTTGCGCTCTGGAGGTGCCTGTGTGACCTTTGTCAAGTGGAAGATTGTTGGAAATATTTGTCTCAATCTCACAGGCTAAAACCTCTGGAAGAGAAAAGTTAGTATGACATTCCTTATGTCTGGCCGACCGACAGTTTGATAACCTTGTGGTTTGTATAGGTTGTCGAGACAATGCTTATGTCTTTTTGACTGGTGTTGTCGTTTTGACTTCTGGTGTTCATTGTAACCCTCTACTGAGTGGAGATCTCTGGCCGATAGGCCATTCTTATCGGATATCAGGGAGACTCTAGGTGACAAGCAGTGTCGGGGAGACCCTTGGCTGAAAGGCTTGTTTCGGTATGAAGTCTCAGTGAAAGTCAAAGTCTTGCCAATAGTTATACACTTGTGGTTGTCAGAGTAACTCATATGTTTCAAGATGAAGTCTTATCAATATAGAAAGTTTCACTAACAGCATTACACTTGGGGTCATCGGGGAGAGACTTGAACACTCGGTGAGAACTCTTGGCGATGGGTGTTTGTCTCGCCGATGTTATAGTTTGTTATCGGTATGACTCCTAGCGACTGGTGGTCTCCGGGTAACTTGGAGACTTTGGTAAGAACTCTCAGTGATAGCGGTAAGTCTTGCTGACTGTTGGACATTTCAGAATAACATGAAGGTTCAGTATGATCTCTTGGAGAAGGACGATTGTCTTGCCGATGGGAATACTCTTATCTATGTGACCTTTGATCATCGGTATGAGGTCTTGGTGACAAGGCGAAGTATGAGCGACAACTTTCTGAACTCAGTGGAACCTCTTGCCGATAGCAATGACTCTTGGTGACATCGATGGTTGATTCTTGTGGCATTGGGAAGACACAATTAGTGTCTCACCGACATGCGACATAGGTTGAATGCCTTTGACAGATTGGGAGACCATCCTACGTGGTGTGTATTCGACCAATTAGAGAAGCTGAATGGGAACCATTGGAAGTTGGTCTATTGTGGCCATTCTGTGAGGAAGTTCAACAGACTAGAAGTGACATGGATATACTCTGGAATTTGAGATGATGTTCGGTTAGATGATTTGTTCGACGGATGGATGAATGATGAACTGTAGATGAATTGTTCAATGTGTATCAATGTGAATTAATTTGAGAGTGCATTGTAACTAGAGTGTTTTGTAGCAAGGTTGGTCATTGTGAATGCTACTGTAATTTGACATCAAAAAGATAAGTATGATCTTTGTATGTAATCTCCATTACTGTAATACAAAGTGACTTCTCTTGGTGTGGTGGGTTTTTCTCCTGTAAGGGTTTTCCCAGGTAAATTTGGTGTTCATGTGTGTGTGCTATATTCTCTGTTTCTGTTATTTCTTAGAAGTGTATCTTAATTGGACTGTAATTGAAAATTTAAAAGTATCTCTGCATTCTTCCCTGAGGTTTTGACGTTAGGAGAGTTGTTTCTGCACCTTAGCTTTCCTTACACTTTTCACATCTTGTGTTTCCATCAATTAACAAGGGGGAGATTGATGTAACAATTATGGTGTTTTTATTGATGTCAACAGGATGTCTATTGACTGGTGTTGTCATTGATCTAAACTATGGGATGAAGATGTTGAGGATATTGAGAAATTTGTGAAAAGAGGAACTGTGCATGTGTAGTTGAGACCTTGAGGAAGTGTTGTGAGTACATGGTATTCTTTTGTTGAAGAGTCTGAAGATGAGTTGGAATGAAGTAATGAGTTGAGATGATGGCTCTGGTACTTGGTTTCCAAGTGCTTTTGATAAAATTCAATAGACAAAGTAAATTGTGTTGTGTAAATGTTCACAGGGTGCTACGGTATTGTCCTCTGTGTTCTTTCTATGTTGATGTTATGCCTGTGTGGTTCTTACAGTTATTCAAGGTTGACAAAAGTCACTATATTTAGAATTTGGGTTTATGGATCATTGTACAGTGCAAGATATTTTCACCAATGTGTGAACCAGTTGTTTAGTAATATTTTTTGTGGTTTGGGATAAATGTATTTGATGCATTTCTCTGCTTTTTGGATTCAGGTTGTGCAGATTTGGGAAATTGCTTATAATGCTTTTATCTTTTTGTTTTCAGTTTTTTACTTGATTTGGTGTAGTTCAGTATAAGTTTCATTTATCAGTATGCAAACAAGGGTTATCAGTTGTCCTGAGTTAAATTAGTTGTTGATGCAAATCTTGGTTGAATTATTTGATGAATCTTAAGTAGTTCATGGATTGTTCTAGATTGAGTTCAAGTAAATTATGTTGTCTAAAACTTTCATCTTGATCTAAGGAAGCGTGTACTTATTGTTTATGGTGTTTTGCATGGGTGTTGGCCGACCTTGTGTTTAACACATGTGAGGCTTGTAGAAGCATGTTGAATAGTGTTGGGATATATTTGGGTCTTAATCAAGGGTTTATGTAGGTTGCATTTTGTTCCTATCCACTGTGGGAATGTTTGGGTGGCGACCTATTTCAAATTTGAATGTATAACGGCTAGTGGTCAATATTGGAGAATTTTTTTTTAGTAGAGGTTGATATAAATATGTATGGTGTTGATGCAAGAGTGTGTATGAAAGAGTAAAAAGCAAGATAGATGATATATTGATGTGATTAATGTGTGTGATGAAAATTTAAGCAAAGTAGTGTGAATTTCATGTTAGGATTCTCGAAGGTAGTGAGCTGAAGGCATCCAAAATCTTTCATGTGAGACTGTGAAATTGTGCGAGCAATTGTGGTGGACTCTTTGTTGCATTGAGAAGTGTTTCTCTGTGTAACATTCTTCTTCTATCTTCTTGTATTATTTCTATGGCAGTGAGCCCTAGTTGTGAGCACTTTTGGATAGTGTGTCCTATTATGGTAGTAAGCCTCTTTGTACCTATTTTGTTATTACTTATATTTGTGAGCTAATCCTCACTATGGTTTTTCCCTCAATGGGTTTTACACATAAATATGGTGTTCTATTGTGTATGGTGTTGTGATTCTAGTTTTTGTTATTTGAATTTCATGTTTAATCAATCTAACAAAATAAGGACTTAATGTATGCTTGTGGATTTGATTACTATTGAGGGTTTTTGAAGGTTTAATTTGCTACAACTGATTCGCCCCCTCTCAGTTGTCTTGTTCATTTCAACAAAGACATCACAACTAAATTCTCCATAAACTCATCAATTATTTATACCTTCTTCAACCTTGAAAACATTCTACAAGGTCGGCTATGCACCTCAACTGTGCAAATTCAAATTAGGTCAAAACTAAGCATTCCCATGATGGAAATGAATGAAAGTGAACCAAACCACTTCTTCACTAGGACCCAAATCATACATATACACCACACCACACTTCCACAATCACAGAAGAAAATCCACAGTTAACTTGTAAACACTAGAGGTCGGTTGAATCTGTGTTAACATCATTAAAATTTAACTACATGCTTCCTCAAATCATGCAAAATCATGCACTACAAACAACACTTTCAATATAATCTAGAATATTCCAAAAACACCCTAAAATCCAATGAATTACTTCATTACAACTTTCACCTAAAGAATGTACACACCCAATACACTCAGACAACCTTCCATACTCTGTTACTCAAGAAACCAACTTCCAAAGAACCAAACCACGAGAAACTTTGACTATAGGTAGATATTATCATTAACAATAGACTTCTAGAATCACAAGACCAAAATCCAAACTATGGAGAAATGCAGAGAAAAACTCTTTCTCCCAGACACCACTCCAACACACATTTCACACACTGGTGAACAAGACTCTTTTTGTACGACAATCCAAACCAATAAATTCTGAATATAGAACCTTTGAACACCTTTTACCAACATATCTAAATCCCACAAGAGGATCTTCAACCCTAAAGAAATATAGAGAAAAACTAGAACACCACTCTATACACCAGAATACCTCTGCAACACATTATTTTCCTCTTTTATTCATTTTTTCTCAAAAGCACTTGGAAACCAAGCACCGGAGATACATACTCATCAACTTCAGCACTTCCTCATCATTACCAAACCAACAACATCTACAAACAAAATCTTATCAAAGCAACACTAGAGGTTGACACCAATAGCACTTACTAATAACAACCTAATGCAACTAATCAAAGCATCAACACAACCAGACATCAATTAAAAAAAAAACATAAACTTGCAACAATCTCTTCCAAGCTTGTTGACATAAATGACAACACCAACTACTCATACTTGCAACAATCTACCCCTTTCTCATTGATGGAAACACATTATGTGAAAAACCATCAACAAAAAACATACTAATCCATATCAACTCTTTCTTTCTTTTTCACATTACTCTCTCAGCTACAATATTCTATCCCCCTTTCTCAACTAAATTTTTTTCACATAGCTTTCTCTCCCCCTTTGACATCAATGGAAAAGGGAAAAACATATGCATTTCTTTCTCCCTTTGACATCAAACGTACACACTTTCTTTCTAATGTTCTACATACTCCCCCTTAGGAGCACACAACAAACTATCTCAACCATTGCACATATCTTTTGACACATCTAACAAAGTAGAACACCAACCTGCATCAACACTTACTCCCCCTGGCTACAACAACCAACAAAGCCACTACCTACTCCCCCTGAGAGATATCCTCCAACATAAATCTAGAACAAAGAATGAATCTTCAAATCCATTGGACTAATGCATATCCTTATGCATCTAGTTCAAAGGAGGGGAAATAACCCCTAACTTCTCCGGAAGATACTCAAAAGTATCCTTAGGAATAGCCTTAGTGAATATATTAGCAACCTAATCCTTTGTAGGCACATACTCAAGCTTCACCTCATTCTCTACAGCCTTCTCTCTCAAAAAGTGATACTGGATTGAAATATGTTTTGTCTTTCACTGCATTACTGGATTCTTTGAAATGTTAATAGCACTTTTAATATCACAAAAGATAAAAATCGGTTCATCATATACCATTTTGATATCCTTCAAGTTTTGCCTCATCCACAACACCTGTGTGCAACAAGATGCTGCTGCAATGTATTCTACCTCTATAGTAAATAAAGATATTGAATCTTGCTTCTTGTTGAACCAAGGCACCAATCTACATCCAAGAAATAATGCACCATCACTTGTACTTTTATTGTCATCCACACAACCTACCCAATCAGTATCTATATAAGCACTCAAAGAAAAATCAACATCCTTTGGATACTATAGGCCATGTTCTTGAGTGCCCTTCAAGTATCTAATTATCCTCTTCACTGCTGCAACATGTGACCCTCTAGGAACTTCTTGAAATCTAGCCACAAGACAAATTGTGTATGATATCTAATCTAGTAGTAGTTAGATATAGCAGTCCTCCAATCATTGATCTATATTTTCTCTAATCAACCTTGGGAGATTCATCATTCTTACTTAGCTTGCAACCAATAACCATAGGGGTACATACCGGTTTAGAATCTTCTATTCCAAACTTCTACAACATTTCTTTAACATACTTTGATTGTGAAATGAATATACCTTTCTTTGTCTGATTGATTTGTAACCCAAGGAAGAAATTCATCTCACCAAACATAGACATATCAAACTCTTTCTACATCTCTTCTATAAATCTCTTACACATAGCTTCATTTCCTCCAAAGATTATATCATCAACATACACAACCACAATCAAGATTTTATCTTTTTCAACTTCAAAATAAAGATTACTATATGTGGTACCTTTACTGAATCCTTGTTGTATCAAGTACTTATCCAACCTTGCATTTCAAGCTCTGAGAGATTGCTTCAATCCTTATAATTCCTTCTTTAATTTGCAGACCATATTCGGTTTGTCTAATAACTGAAATCCTTCTAATTGCTCAATATATACTTCTTCTTCCAACTCACCATTCAAGAAGGAAGACTTCACATCCATCTGATATAATTTGAAATTTTTATGTGCTGCAAAATCCAAAAGCATCATAATAGCTTGCATTCTTGTCACTAGAGAAAATGTCTCCTAAAAATCAATTCCTTCTACTTATGAGAATCCCTTACACACAAGCCTTGCCTTGTTTCTCACCACTTCTCCATTTTCATTCAATTTCTTCCAGAATACCCATTTAGTTCCAATAACATTCTTATTTTTTGGTCTTGGGAAAAGTTCCCAAGTTTGATTCTTCTCAATCTACATTAGTTCTTCTTCCATATCCTTGATCCAATACTCATCCTTGCATGCTTCAATCACTATTTTGGGTTCAAATTTAGAGAGTAAACATAGATTTACCTATTCTTAATCCATAGAAACTTTTTTTCTTGTCAATACAACTTTTCTTTTGTCACCAATGGTTTGATCTTCATAATGATTCTTCTACACATACTTAGGATTCTTAGGGATTTTTTTCTGAGCTTCTTCCTCTTCAATCTAAACTTCTTTCTCCTTTCCTTCATCTCTATCATTTTCTCTGCAACAGGACTCGTCTGATTCATATCCATAAATCACCATACAATTCTTCTATAAGTCTTCATCCACTTTGAAATTTACACTTTCAATAATCTTCTTCAACCACTTGTAACACTGATAAGTTGTGTTTCTTGTAGAATATCCAAGGAAGATACCTTCATCAGATCTTGTATCAAAATTTCCTAAGTTCTCTTCATCTCTTTTGATATAGCACTTTCTTCCAAACACTCTGAAGTATTCGACAATAGGAATGCTTCCATAACACAACTCATAGGTAGTCTTTGTACCTTTTTCTCTTGCTTTAACTTCATTAAGAATGTAGACAACAATATGAATTGCTTCTCTCCAGTAGACTTATAATAGATTTTCTTGTTTCACTACAACAAATCCCTATGATTAGCTCCATTTTTTGCTTCCACCCACTATTTTAATGTATTTTTCTCCATTTTTTTGAAAAAGTTGGCACTATTTATTGAGATGGCACTATTTTTGGCATTTTTTGCACCGATCAAAACAAGTAGGCTCTAAATTAGGCACTAATTAGCACCGGGTTTAACACAGGGTTTAGCGTCAAGTTTAGCTCTAGGTTTAGTGTCAGGTTTAGCATTGGGTTTAGCGCTGGATTTAGCGTTAGGTTTAGCACTGAGTTTAGTGTCGAGTTAAGCATTAGATTTAGTGCCGGATTTAGTGCTAGATTTAGTGTCAAATTTAGCACCTAATTTAGCACCTAATTTAGTGCCTAATTTAGCACCTAATTGTTATGATCTAGTAGGGATTAAGGGTTAAGGGATTAGGGGTGTTAGAACAAAAAATCCTTCCCCAATATTCACTGGCCTTCAATTGCTTGCCTACATTTCACTTGCATCAAAAGATCTGTCAACCCTCAACCCTCAACCCTACTCCTGCAACCCTCAACCCTCAACCCTTATACCCTCTACCCTATACATTGGACCATCAAACCTAATCCTTCAACCATATACGCTCAAACCTATACCCTAAACACTCTACCATCAACCCTTAACCATCAACCGTAAACCCTAAACCCTTAAATGTCCTTCTACCCTCTACCCTCTACCCTCAACCCTAATCCATAAACCCTATACCCTCAACCCAATACCCTAAACCATAAATGATATAGGTCCTCAAGTCTAAACTGACCTCTACCCTCTACCCTCAACCCTCAACCCTTAAACCCTAATCCCTCAACCCCTATACCCTCTACCATATAAATTAGACCATCAACCCTAATTCTTCAACCAGATACCCTCAAACCTATACCCTAAACGCTCTACCCTCAACCCTTAACCATCAACCCTAAACCCTTAACCCCAAAATCCAAAACCCTTAAACCTTCTACCCTCTACCCTCAACGCTAATCCCTTAACCTTATACCCTCAACCCAATACCCTAAACCATCAACCCTATAGGTCCTCAACTCTATACCCTCAATTCTCAACCATCTACCCTATACATTGGATCCTCTACCCTCATATATATTTGTCCCTCCCTCCTCTTCTCTCCTTCTCTCTATCTCACTTCTCCCTCTATCTCTCGCTCCATCCATCTCTCCCTCTCTACCCTAACCCCTCAACCCTAAACCCTAAACCCTTAAAACCTTAAACACTCAACCCTAAACCATAAACTCTCAACCCTCAACCCTTAAACCCTTAAACCCAAGTAAAATATCTCCCTACCCTAACTCAACCCTCAACCCTTAATCCCTCAAACTTAAACCCTCTACTCTCAACCCTTAACCCTTAAACCCTAATCCCTCAACCCCTATACCCTTTGTACCCTATACATTGGACCCTCAACCCTAATCCTTCAACCATATACCCTCAAACATCCTATACCCTAAATGCTCCACCCTCAACCCTTAACCATCAACCCTAAACCCTAAAACCATAAACCCTAAACCCTTAAACCTTCTACCCTCTACCCTCAACCCTAATCCCTCAACACTATACCCTCAACCCAATACCCTAAACCATCAACCCTATAGGTCCTCAACTCTATACCCTCAATTTAAACCCTCTACCCTATACATTTTGATCCTCAACCCTATATATCTATGTCCCTCCCTCCTCTTCTAGTCTCCTCTCTATCTCACTTCTCCCTCCCTCCATCCCTCCCTCTCTACCCTAATCCCTCAACCCCTATACCCTCTACCCTATACATTGGACCCTCACCCCTAATTCTTCAACCATATACCCTCAAACTTATACCCTAAACGCTCTACCCTCAACCCTTAACCATCAACCCTAAGTCCTTAAATCCTAAACCCTAAACCCTTAAAATTTCTACCCTCTACCCTCAACCATAATCCTTCAACCCTATATCCTCAACCCAAAACCATAAACCATCAACCCTATAGGTCCTCAACTCTATACCCTCAATTATTCTCAACACTCTACCCTAGTATGCATTGGATCCTCAACCCTCACATATCCTTGTCCCTCCCTCCTCTTCTAGTCTCCTCTCTATCTCACTTCTCTCTCCATCTCTCACTCCATCCATCCATCCCTCTCTACCTTAATCCCTCAACCCTAAACCATCAACCCTTAAACCCTTAAACACTCAATCCTAAACCCTAAACCCTCAACCCTTGGCCCTTAAATCCTAAACCCTTAAACCAGCCTCTACCCTCTACCCTCAACCCTCAACCCTTGAACCCTTGAACCCAAGTAAATTCTCTACCTTAATCCCTCAACCCTCAACCCTTAAACCCTCAACCCTCAACCCTTAAACCCTAATCCCTCACCACCTATACCCTCTACCCTATACATTGGACCATCAACCCTATACCCTTGGTGTGACTGCAAGGGCATAAAAATTCAACTATATCCCTTTTGTACATTTTATGGCATAATGCACCTCATTTCTGCATTCAATCATCTACAAATTTTCCCATGTTTAAAATTTTTGAGTAAAGGATAATTTTTTTTAAAAAAAGGATAATATGAAGATAATAGTATGATCTTAAATTTGAGAATTAATAGCATTTGAATTAAATGGCATTTTTATCTTCTTTTCAATTAAAAATTATAATATTTAATTTGTAAAATATTATAAAATAAATAAATAATAATAAAATTTATATGTTGAATATTAATCATCATTTAGAATTTATTTTTCATAATAATAATATGAATGGTTTGGAAGAAATGCAAGAGGCAAATCTATTTTAATTAAAAAAAATCTTAAGGTGCAAGGAATTTTATGTAATATCACAATCACACAATTTTTTAAATTATAATAATTAAAATCATAATTTAATGATTAAATTATATATTTAATTCATGTTCATTTTAGTTTTATTTAAATAAATATTTTTTTATATATTTTTTAAAATTAAAATTAATAATTGTTAAAGATATTTTTCATATTTTTATTTTATATAAAATAACATCAATAGTTTTTAATTATTAATTGAACATACAAATTAATAAATTTAATAGATAATAGTAATTTTTTATTATAAAATATATGCATTTTGTTTTCTAAATTTGTTTGAATATTAAAAGATTCAATGATTAATCATATTTGAGTTTTTTCACATCAATATTTTTGCCACCATGATGAGTTAGAACAAAATACCCAAGCCCTAATTTTCAACTCTCATTTTCACTTGGTTTTTTTGAGCTCCCTTGCCCTCCACATGCCACCATCATTAGGGTTTGAAACCTCAAGCTTTCTGAAGGAGTCTCTATCAATTTTCTCACCACTTTTGAGAGTTTTCTTCACAAAAATTTCTGTTGAGGCCGAATCAAGTAAAGCTTTCATGATTCATCATTTGTTTCCACTTATCTGAATGAGCTTTCAAAGACATTCCTTCTCGGATTCTCATGCATTTTTCTCTTGCTTTACTCTGTCGACACCTTGCTTGTCTTGAGGCTGACATCAAAGCACTTATGGAGCTCGTATTTCTTTAAACAACAAGAAGTTGAGTAAGTTTCTATGTGCCATTTCTCTTTATCTTACCTTTGTTTTCTGTCAAAACAAGCTCGATTTGGGCTCAATAGATACAAATGAATGGGTGTTTTGTTTCTACCATGCATCCTTATTTTGAAACCCTTCTATCTTGGCTCGGATTCTCTAGACTTAGCTCACTAGCAAAAGAAATGAAACAAATCGTACTCTCCATAGTTGGTTTGATCAAACGATGAAAGATTTTTTTATTTCTGAATTTTTCCTCTTTCCTACTGATAGCTTGGCCACGACCTCTCTAGAATATTTTTTCTATTTCCAAAAAGAATAGAGTGTAAACTTTTATTTATTATATTTTTGAGCCTGCTTCATGGCTCCATGATTATGGTTGTGGGCTCTATTCAATGGAATTTTGGGTTTGTCTTTGATATGAGGTTTTTCGAAAACCCATGACTCCTATTGCAAATATGAGCTCTTAGAAAAATGAGTGCAAGCCACTTGGCACGATCTTTCACTTCTCAGAAAGAAAAATAAATCCTTCCACATTTGGGGTTCGGCCCAAAAACCCTAAACCATGGGTTTGTAATATTCTGCATATCCTTCTCCTTTCTTGCAAGCATTTTACATTTTCATTTTTTAGAACCCGCTTCACAAGACAATTGCACTATTTTTTTGTGTGTTCATTTTTCTCTAAACAAGAAAAAAATGGAAATGATTGATGCAGAACATGGTGGGCTTCAAAGGTGTTCAAAGACACAAACACAATTTTTTGCAAGATCACTTAAACATTCACAAATTTACTTTAATGAAACATGGTTTTCCAACCTCCAAATACACCAAAAAGAGGTTTTAAGACACCAAAATATTACTGAATCTTTAACACACCTTGAACATCATAGAATTGTTAGGATTAAGCCAAAAAAACACTCTTAGAACACTGGTTCTTTCATTATTACATTATTCATACTCAAGAAGACAAATTGCTTGTGTTCCATATAGACAAAATTGGGTGTATCTTTTAAACTAGATTAAATCTCCAAAAAAAAACATTTTCAAGAACCCATTTCAGCCTTCTTAAACATATCAAAAAACATAATGATGTTGTTTTGGAAAGAAACCTTCAAAAAATGACTTTCCTGCTATCCTAGAGGCCTAATTTTGGCTCATATGCAAGAGGGTTTATTGGAAATAACTGCTCCAAACCACAAATAAATTTTCCAATGCTTCAAAAATTATAATAGGTCTACACATTCTATCCAAATCATCTCCAACCCTTTAACATTGCATTTGTAGAAAATCCCAACTTGTAGCTATGCCTTCATGCTCAACATTCACAAATTTACTTTAATGAAACATGGTTTTCCAACCTCCAAATACACCAAAAAGAGGTTTTAAGAAACCAAAATCTTATTGAACCTTTACCACACCTTAAAAATCATAGAATTGATAGGATTGAGTCAACAAAACACTTTTAGAACACTGTTTCTTTCATTATTGTATTATTCATTTTCAAGAAGATAAATTGCTTATAGTGTTCCACATAGACAAAATCAGGTGTTTCTTTTAAACTAGATTGAATATCCAAAAAAAAATACATTTTTGATAACCTATTTCAGCCTTCTTAAACATATCAAAAAACATAATGAGGTTTTTTTGGAAAGAAACCCTCAAAAAAGACTATCCTACTGTCGTAGAGGCCTAATTTGGCTCATATGCAAGAGGGTTTATTGGAAATAACTACTCCAAACCACAAACCACTTTTCCAATACTTAAAAAACCTTATAATAGGTCTTAAAATTCTATTCAAACCATCTCCAACCCTTTAACATTGCATTTGTAGCAAATCCCAACTTGTAGCTATGCCTTCATGCTCAACATTCACAAATTTACTTTAATGAAACATGGTTTTTCAAGCTCCAAATACACCAAAAAGAGGTTTTAAGAGACTAAACTCTTATTTAACCTTTACCACACCTTAAACATCATATAATTGATAGGATTAAGCCAAAAAAACACTCTTAGAACACTAGTTCTTTCATTATTGCATTATTCATACTCAATAAGACAAATTGTTTGTAGTGTTCCACATAGACAAAATTGAGTGGATCTTTTAAATCAGATTGAATCTCAAAAAAAAAATAAAAAAAATTCAAGAACCTATTTTGGCCTTCTTAAACATATCAAAAAATAGAATGAGATTTTTTTGGAAATAAACCCTCAAAAAATGATTGTCCCACTATCCTAGAGGCCTAATTTTGGCTCATATGCAAGAGGGTTTATTGGAAATAACTGCTCCAAACCACAAACCACTTTGTCAATGCTTCAAAAACCTTATAATAGATCTGAAAATTCTATACAAACCATATCCAACCCTTTAACATTGCATTTGTATTAAATCCCAACTTGTAGCTATGCCTTCATGCTCAACATTCACAAATTTACTTTAATGAAACATGGTTTTCCAAGCTCCAAATACACCAAAAAGAGGTTTTAAGACACTAAAATATTACTGAACCTTTACCACACCTTAAACATCATAGAATTGATAGGATTAAGCCAACAAAACACTCTTAGAACACTAGTTCTTTCATTATTGCATTATTCATACTCAAGAAGACAAATTGCTTGTAGTGTTCTACATAGACAAAATCGGGTGTATCTTTTAAACCAGATTGAATCTCCAAGAAAAAAACATTTTTCAAGAACCCATTTCTTCCTTATTAAACATATCAAAAAAAATAATGAAGTTTTTTTGGAAAGAAACCCTAAAAAATAACTATCTCGTTGTCCTAGAGGCCTAATTTTGGCTCATATGTAAGAGGGTTTATTGGAAATAACTGCTCCAAACCACAAACCACTTTTCTAATAATTCAAAAAACTTATAATAGGTCTAAAAATTATATCCAAACCATCTCCAACCCTTTAAAATTGCATTTGTAGCAAATCCCAACTTGTAGCTATGCCTTCATGCTCAAAATTGATGAAAAATCACTAGGGCAACAAGAGAACTCCTATAACTTGACTACCCTTGCACTTGAAAACAAAAAAAGCATTGAAAAAAAACCTAAAATAACCCATTCCACTGATTTACAGAGGTCTACATCGGTGGAATGGTGATTTATGCTTTTATTTGACTCTCAAACCCTTAAAATGAGGGTTTCTAGACTGCCCTCAGAAAAAATGGCTCTAAAAAGCTTAAAACTCAACAAAATTAACTCAAACCAGATTTATTTGAAAGATAATTCAAATATCTATCAAAACCAACCAAAAAAAAAGCTTGATAGTACTGTACGGACTAGTACTATGCCTGAGAACAACAAGAAAATGTTAAAATTTTCAAAACAAGGTACTTTTATTCAAAATTTATTCAAGATACAATGTAATCTCTTCTTCCACGCCTTCACAAGGCTATTTAAAGGTGTCTATAACAGTTATCGAATTTACCCTTCAGTTACAATCAACCAACAACCTTCCCTTTACAAAATGACTCTTCACATTCCACTTTTTTGCATTTTGCAATTTTGCATTTTTTTGTTACAAATGACATTTTTTGCATTTTGACTTCATAGACCTCCTACAAACCTATTAATGACTCAAATGCATTTAAAATAGTCCAAAAATGACCATTTTACAATCAAAATATGATGAAGACTCGAGTTTTACAAATTTTCCCCTTGGAGGCATGAAGTTACATGGTGCCCTGCACCAATGATATGGTTCACAATTATGAAAATAAACATGGTTCTATTTCCTTTTGATATATGTAACTATAATTTCATTTTTCTTGTTCTTAGAAATGAATTTGTTTTATCTTTCCACAATTTCATTGATCTATTCATCATTCCCCAGTAATTGAATAGTGTTATAGAAGCATTACAAAGAGGCTCTTAGGTATTAGATAGATGGTATGTTTCATAACACCTTGCTTAGGCCATCCAATGGATTTTGACTTTCTAATTTTGAGTAAAAGGTTGTCAAGGTAGGTTTGATGTTAGTTTTTTTGTGTTGATTCATGCTTCTAATTGGAATAAGGTCTAAAAAGGTCATTGGTAATGTCTTAGGTGAATAGGAGGGTCAAAAGTGACAATATTGCAAATATACAAAAAGTTGTCAACAATAAACTTGCAAAAATGAAAAATTTGTAAAGGCCAACGGTTAGTTGGGGTTTGAAAAGTGGTTGGTCAGTTTTGGGAGTTAGTTTTGGGTTTGAAAAAATTTAAAATTCATGTACACCTCGTGATGGGGGTTGGAAAGTTGCATTTTGAAAGAAATACCACAAAATCTATTAGTTTATTTGCATAAATTCTGTGTTTTCAAGAAATCTGCTGCTATAGGCTGAATTTCTCATCTGTATAGAAGTACCACAGCCCAAGGGTGATGGAATTTGTTGACGAAATATTTTAGCTTTCATTTGAATCAAGTGGGAGGTTCTAATATTGAGTTTTTAGTGAGATATCTTCATTTTTCTGGAACTGCCTGTTTATAGCCTGTCAAGGGTTTGATTGGTGTAAAAAATGAATTTTTAGACATTCCACCTACTGTCACGACTTGTAACTCATTTGAATGTCTTGTTTCATGATAATATAGGTGTTCAGATGGTTTGGGATGCAAGGGATACATTTTGTATGGTTTTAGGGTGATTCCCTAGGGTGTTTTCATGAGTTTTCCATGTGAATTTGAGGAACTAAAGTAAGGTTTTAAAAAAATATGAATGGAGCTGCATGTTTAATGGTGTTTTGAGTTTTTTCAGATTTTTTTATGAAGTTCTGAGGTAGTGGAAAGTTCTGGTAAGGTGTGGAACCATTACTTTCAATAAACCCTCCTCAAATTGGCTTAAAATGGGGGCTTTGTGGTTTGGTATGTAGAGGTGAGTTTCTCCTGAAAGAAATGTGTTTTTGAGGGTTTGGACACATGTAAATTTCTTCCCCAACAATTATTGAGGGTTTTGAAGAGTTTAAAGGGTAGTTCCTTTGTAAATTAGGCCTCATTAGCCTAATTAGGATAGCAGTGAAGGACCATTTTGAGGCACATGTTCCAAAACAACATCTGATGATTTTGAGGTATGTTTTGTAACTCACTAAGAGGTATCTAAATCTATAATTTTTTTGTGAAGTAATTTGTGAATTTTTTGAGAAAAAGCCCAAACAAGGGTCAGCAAACCTATTAGGAAAGGCCTAGTTGAAAAGTGAAATTTCAAGAGTTCAAGAGTTCAAGAGTTGGTGTTTTGAAATCTATTTGAGGCTCATTGAATTGAGTTTGTTGAGTGATCCTAACCCCTTGCTTACATCATTTCCACTAAAAAGTGAACCTCATATTAATTTATTTTCATGTTTACTTTAGGCTCTTTTCACTTAACCTCTGGCCACTTTTAAATCTTCTTGGCAGAATTTTTAAGTTGTTTTGCCACTCAAAAATTATACCCCACCATTCCCAAAGATGTTCTTAACACTTAGGCATAGATTCATAACACCTTTGCTAACATTTTTATTACCCAAGCATTCTTTCCTTAGTTCCTCACCATGCTTCATATCCTACGTGCACTTTTATAAACTGTTTGCCACTTTTTTGGGCAGCCTTCTTGCTATTTTGAGTCATTAAAATGTTTGCTTTATCTTTTGAACTAACATCCTTTGCATTGAAATTCGCTTGAAAAATCCTTGAAACTCTGCATTGATTTTATTTTTCCTATCCCTCTCTTGATGTTCTTCCTCAATTTCATCAGGATCATACATTGACCTTCTTGCCCCTCCAAAAGTTTGGACCACATCCATTACCTCCACATAAAACTGGACATCCTTGGTCTTCTTGGTTCACACCATGATATAGTTATGCAAATAAAAATGAAGCAAAGTAATCATCTCCTTCTTCGTTGGCTGGAAGAATGCATGCTTAATGTTTTGATAATGATATCAAATATCTTCTGCTCTCATGGTTGAATACTGAAATCCATTATGGTGGGCCTTCGGAGTTCCAATCATCTTTCTTCCTCTTCCACCAAATGTTGGCATATTTTACTAATGTTTATTAGAATTGTTGCATGTTTTACATCACTGGAATGACATATTAGCTGTAACTTTTATGAAATTTTATTATGGTATGTGCACTTTGATATGATGTAATATGATTATGGTTTCATTTCACATGTTGTAATATTAGATATATAACAGAAAAATAATTTATTGCATGAAATAAATAATAAATTTTTATTTTAAATGTTTTTTTTGTAGAACACAGGTCTTCCAGAAGATCAAGATGATCCTCATGATATATAGATCCAGAATATGTTGGTTCTGGTATAGATCACATGGTAGAGGATGATGATGACACAGATACAAAAGGCACCAAGGCTGATGACAATGATGATGACGATGATGATGATGACGATGGTGATGATGATGATGATGAGGCAATTGTTGGTAGTAGCCAGTGACATTCATGATCATATAGACTGCATCATAGATCATTGTTGATATATCGTTATGATGTCTCTTTTCATGGTTACTATCATATGTATCATTTTCACGGCCTGCGGTACCATATTATTGAGTTGTATCACTTTAACATGTATCATTTGGACATGTATCATTTTGACTTGTATCATTTTGAGTTATATAATTTATCATTTTTACTTATATCATTTGTACATGTGACATTTTGACTTATGTTGATTGTTGGACATGTATCATTTTGACATGTTATTAATCTAGTGGCATATTTAACTCACTTGTTTTAATTATAAATGATGATCATGTTATTAATAATTATCTTGTTATTTAATCATATGAGTTAAATAATTAAATTACTTACTCTATAATCATATGAGTTATTTAAGAGGCATGATATATTTAATTAATTAAATTGAAATAAAAAATATTATTTAATTTACTTGCTCTATAATCATATGAGTTATTTAAGAGGCATGATATATTTAACTAATTAAATTGAAATGAAACATATTAAATTAATAAATGGAAGCAAAACAAGAAGCATTTTTAGAAGCAAAAAAGGAAGCAACAATGGAAGCCAAACTAGAAGCAAACTAGAAGCAATCTTGGAAGCAAAACTAGAAGTAAAATTGGAAGCAAAATTGGAAAAAAAACTGAAGCAAAATTGGAAGAAAATCTGGAAGCAAAACCCGAAGCAAAACTGGAAGCAAAACCTGAGGCAAACCTGGAAGCAAAAATAGAAGCAAATGTGGAAGCAACACAAGAAGCAAAACCAGAAGCAAAATCAGAAGCCAAACTGGAAGCAACAAAAATCCAACACTAAACCCGACGCTTAACCTATTGTTAAACCCGACGCTAAATTCGGTGCCTGAAGTGAACATACCATTTTGTGCCAAGTTTTTTGCTAGCAGAAGTTCCCAATTCATGAACTCAAATACACTAAAATCCGGCGCTAATTTCTATTTTGTTGTAGTGTTTCATCATTGTTCTTGCAGCTTCTTGAACAATCCTATTCTTTCTTTCAACCACTCCATTCTACTGAGGAGTCCTAGGGGCAGATAAATGCCTCCTTATCCCATAATTCTCACAAAAATAGTTAAACTCATTGGAGGTGAAATCTCCACCTCTATCAAACCTCAAACATTTGATTTTCATATCCATTTCATTCTCAATCATAACTTTGAATGCTTTAAACTTATCTAGAGATTCTGATTTTTCTTTGAGAAAAGTAACCCATGCCATTCTAGAATAATCATCAAGCAATAACATGAAATAATTGTCAGCTTGAAAAATTCTTACTCTGGTAGGACCACAAAGGTATGTATGCACCAACTCCAACAATGTGGTAGTAAATTGTTCCTTGACTTTGAAACTTCTTCTTGCTTGCTTCCCAATTTGACATTCCTTTCATATAGCATTAATGGGCTTTGTAATCTTTGGAAAATATTTTAGAGCTTGAACTGAATTGATCCTCACTAAGTTATCAAAATTAATGTGACACATCCTTCTATTCCATAACCAACTTTTATTAATCAGAGTCATAAAAATTAACCATCAACACCTTTAAGCTGATAAACATTTCCATATGTCCTTCTAGTAGAAACCATGGTTTTAGAGCCTTTTCTAATCTCACATCCATCATCCTGAAACATACATTATATCCTTTGCTACACATTTGTCCAATACTCAAAAGGTTATGTCTCAAACCTTTAACATAAAGAACATCATTTGTATTATGATTTCCATCAAAACTAATTGAACCTTTTCCATATATCTTAGCAGACATGTATCATCACCAAACTTTACTAGACCTCCTTCATATTTCTCAAGTTTAACAAACTTACTTTTGTTACCGCTCATATGATTTGAACATCCACTATCAATAATCCAGAAGTTCTTCTCCTCTCTAGCATTTAAAGTAGTCACCATAGTTCCTTCAATGTTATTACGTACTTCCGAAGAATTTTCCTTCACACATCTATCAAAGTTAGCTAAATTAGTTCGATCTTTAATAGCCATGAAAAAACATTCACTATCCTCATCATCCGCATAGTCAGATTCTTCATCAAATATACTAGCATCTTCTGTAACATAATAACTTTTCTTAATTGCTTTACCTTTATCTTCTTTATTTTTGTCATTTAAAGATTTTATTGGACATCTTGAAGCATAATGACCAATCTTACCACATCTAAAACATTTGAAAGGAAACTTACCTTTGTATTTACCATTACCCTTTTTCATTTTCCTCACAATTTTGCTTCAACATCATCAAGATCCAAGTCCTGATCTGATTCTTTAGTCTTTTTTAATTTTCCAGCCTTAAAATCAATCTCAACTTTTGTATTACTTGTACCAAATTCTCTCATTTCAAAAGTGCAGATATAGCACCATACAACTGATCTCTAGAGTATTTAATTAAATCTTGAACTTCGTTAATAGCATAAATTTTTTGACTATAAGATTTAGGCAAAGTTCTTAGTACCTTCTTTACCACTTCCTATTCTTCAAGATTTCCACCAAGACCTTTGATGGAATTGACAACTTCATCCACCTTCTACATGTAGCTTGATATATTTTCATCTTCAAACATCCTCAAGTTCTCAAATGTGATCTTTAAATTTTGCATCTTAGCTTGATTGACCTTAACATCTCCTTCATATATACTTTCCAACTTTTCCCAGACAGATTTCACAAATTTTGAATGCATAACTTTCACAAGTTCAGTATTAGAAAGACCACTTAAAATAGCATACATTGTTTTACCATTTTTTTCATAGGCCTTGATCTCATCATCAGTACTCAGACCAATAGTAGGCATAATATATCTAGTCTCAACAGACTTCCAAACTCCAAATCCAAGAGATACCAAGAAACCTTCCATCCTTGTCTTCCATAAGCCATAGTCTATTCCATAAAACAAAGGAGCATCCCTCTTGTGCGCCATCCCAGATCTACCTCAAGCGGTTAATCTTTCTTCCAAGTAACCTTTCTCTAATACCACTTATTGAATGCACACATGACAATTGAGAGGGGGGGTGAATCAGTGGTACATTAAAACATCCAAAACCCTCTTAAACATTCAAATCCACATCAACTTAATTAACCCTTAATCTATTAGAATGATTTAGCATGAAAGCAAATAACAGAAAAATAAAACACATCAACACCATGCACAATAGAACACTAAATTTACGTGGAAAACCCAAGAAGGGAAAAACACAGTGAGGATTAACTCATAATATGAAGTAATTGCAACACTGGATACAAAAGGCTCATTTTTAGAGGGCTCACTGCCTAAAAGAAAGAAGGCTCATTTCCAGATTATAGAAGAGAAGAAAAAAGAATGTTACAGTGATAAATCAATCTCAATGCAATAGAAAAATCAACCACAACATCACCAACACATTCGTAGCCTTCCTAAAGATTGTAGACACCTTCTTCTTACTACTTCCAGTAGTCTAACTCATTGAAATTTGCATTGCACTTGACAAATTTTCACTTCATAACTGTGAAATTTGCATCACACACTTCACAACTAATTTCTCAATCAACTCATCACTTATTTATACCTTCTTCAACCTTGAAAACATTCTCCAAGGTCGATTATGTGCCTCAACTATGCAAATTCAAATTAGGTGACACAAGCATTCTTGCGATGGAAAGGAATGAAAGCGGACCACATCACTTCTTAACTCATACCCAAATCATACATATACACCACACCATGCTTCCACAATCACTGAAGCAAATTTGTAGTTATTGTAAACACTCAAGGTTGATCGAACCTTTGTTAACACCATTAACATTTAAGTACATGCTTCCTCAAATCCAAAGATGACTCATGCACCACACACAACACTTTGAATACAATCTAGAATATTCCACAAACACCCTAAAATCCAACAAATTCCTTTGCAACAACTTTCACCTAAAGAATGTACACACCCAATACACTCAGACAACCTTCCATACTTTGTTACTCAAGAAACCAAATTTCGAAGAACCAAACCATAAACAACTTTGACTATAGGTAGATATGATCATTAACAACAAAATTCCAAAATTACAAGACTAGAAACCAAATTGTGGAGAAATGTGGAGCAAAACCATTTCTCTCAGACACCACTGCAACACACAGTTCACACATTGGTGAATACAACTCTTTTTGTACAATAATCCAAGACATTATGTATATAGAACCTTTGAAAACCTCTGACCAACATATCCAATCTACACAAGTAGATCTTCAACCATGAAGAAATGTGGAGAAAACCAGAGCACCAATCTATACACTAGAATACCTCTACAACACATTGTTTTCCTCTTTTATTCATTTTTTCTCAAAGGCACTTGGAAACCAAGCACTAGAGACACATACCCATCAAATTCATTGCTTCCTCATCATTACTAAACCAACAAAATCCACAAACAAAAACTTAACAAAGAAACACTATAGGTTGACACCAATAGCACTTACTAATTGCAACATGATGCAACTAATCAAAGCATCAACACAACTAGTCATCAATGACAAAGAAAAATTAAGCCTGTAACAATATCTTCCAAGCTTGTTGATGTCATAAAACTTGTTGACATCAATTACAACACCAACTACTTATACTTGCAACAATCTCCCCCTTTGTCATTCATGGCAACACATTTTGTGAAAAAACATAAACAATAAACATATTGCTCCATATCACCTCTTTCTTTCTTTTTCACATTACTCTCTCAGCTACACTATTGTCTCCCCCTTTCTCAACTGAACATTTTTCACATAGATTTTTCTCCCCTTTTGGCATCAATGGAAAATGGCAACACATATGCATCTCTTTCTCCCTTTGACATCAAACATGCACACTTTCTTTCTACTATTCTACATACTCCCCCTTAGGAGCACACAACAAACTATCTCAACCACTACACATATACTTTGACACACCTAACAAAGAACAAAACCAACCTACATCAACACTTATTCCCCCTGAATACAACAACCAACAAAGCGACTACCTACTCCCCCTGAGAGGTAGCCTCTAACATTAGTCTAGAACAAAGAATGAATCTTGAAATCCACTGGACTAATGCATATCCTTATGCATCTAGTTCAAAGGAGGGGAAATAACCCCTAACTTCTCTCAAAGATACTCAAAAGTATCCTTAGGAAGAGCCTTAGTGGGTATATCAACAACCTGATCCTTTGTAGGTACATACTCAAGCTTCACTTCATTCTCTGCAACCTTGTCTCTCAAAAAGTTATACCAGATTGAGATATGTTTTGTCCTTGATTGCATCACCAAATTCTTTGAAATGTTAATAGCACTTTTATTATCGCAGAAGATAGAAATTGGTTCATCATATACCACTCTAATATCCTTCAAGGTTTGTGTCATCCACAACACCTATGTGTAGCAAGATGTTGTTGCAATGTATTCTTCCTCTACAGTAGGTTTTGATACTGAATCTTGCTTCTTGCTGAACAAGGGCACCAATCTATATCCAAGAAAGAATGCACCAACACTTTTACCTTTCCTGTCATCCACACAACCTACCCAATCAACATCTATATAAGCACTCAGAGAAAAATTAGTATCATTTGGATACCATAGGCCATGTTCTAGAATTCCCTTCAAGTATCTAAATATCCTCTTCATTGCTACAACATGTGACTCTCTAGGAACTTCTTGAAATCTAGCCACAAGACAAACTACATGCATCATATTTGATCTAGTAATAGTTATATATAGCATTCCTCCAATCATTGATCTATATTTTCTCTAATAAACCTTAGGAAATTCATCACTCTTACTTAGCTTGCAATTAGTAATCATAGGTGTACATACTAGTTTAGAATCTTCCATTCCAAACTTTTTCAACATTTATTTAATAAACTTTGATTGTGAAATGAATATACCTTTTTTTGTCTAATTGATTTGTAAACCAATGAAGAAATTCATATCCCCAAATATAGACATCTCAAAATCTTTTTGCATCTCTTCTACAAATCTCTTGCACATAGCTTCATTCCCTCCAAAGGTTATATCATCAACATACACAACCACAATCAAGATTTGATCTTTTTCAACTTTAAAGTAAAGATCTTTACTATTTGTGGTACCTTTACTAAATCCTTGATGTATCAAGTACTTATCCAACCTTGCATGGGAAGCTCTGAGAGCTTGCTTCAATCCATATAATTCCTTCTTTAATCTGCAAACCATATTCGATTTGTCTAATAACTGAAATCCTTCAGGTTTCTCAATATATACTTCTTCCAACTCACCATTCAAGAAAACAAAATTCACATCCATCTGATATACTTTGAAATCTTTGTGTGCTACAAAATCCAAAAACATCCTAATAGCTTCCATTCTAGCCACCAGAGCAAATGTCTCCTCAAAATCTATTCCTTCTACTTGTGAGCATCCCTTACACACAAGCCTTGTCTTGTTTCTCACCAATTCTCCATTTTCATTCAGTTTGTTCCAGAATACCCACTTAGTTCCAATAACATTCTTGTTTTTTGGACTTGGAACAAGTTCCCAATTCTAATTCTTTTCAATCTGCATTAGTTCTTCTTCCATAACCTTGATCCAATATTCATCCTTGCATGCTTCAATCATTTTTTTGGGTTCAAATTTAGAGAGTAAACATAGATAATTTACCTATTTTTAATCCATATCAACTTTTCTTCTTGTCAAGACACCTTTTCTTTTATCACCAATGATCTAATCTTTATAATTATTCTTTTGCACATACTTAGGAGTCTTAGGGATCTTTTGCAGAGCTTCTTACTCTTGAATTTGAACTTCTTTCTCCTTTCCTTCATCTCTATCATTTTCTCTACAAGAGGACTCATATGATTCATATCCATCTAGATCACCATAAAATTATTTTGTATGTCTTCATCCACTTTGAAATTTTCACTTTCAGTAATCTTCTTCAGCCTCTTGTTGTAACACTAATAAGCTTTGTTTCTTGTAGAATATCCAGTGAAGATACCTTCATCAGAACTTGTATCAAACTTTCTTAAGTTCTCTTCATTTCTTCTGATATAGCACTTGCTTCCAAACACTCTAATGTATATGACAATAGGAATCCTTCCATACCACAACTCATAGGGAGTTTTTGCACTATTTTCTCTTGCTTTAACTTTGATAAAAATGTAGACAGTAGTATGAATTGCTTCTCCCTAGTAGACTTCTGATAGATTTTCCTCTTTCATCATTGTTCTTGCAGCTTCTTAACTAATCCTATTCTTTCTTTCAACCAATCCATTCTACTAAGGAGTACTAGGGGTAGATAAATGCCTCTTTATCCCATGATTCTCACAAAAATGGTTAAACTCATTGGAGGTGAACTCTCCACCTCTATCAAAACTCAAACATTTGATTTTCATATCCATTTCATTCTCAACCATAACTTTGAATGCTTTAAACTTATCTAGAGCTTTTGATTTTTCTTTGAGAAAAGTAACCCATGTCATTCTATAATAATCATCAATCAATAACATGAAATACCTGTCACCTTGAAAAATTCTTACTCTAGTGGGACCACAAAGGTATGTATGCACCAGCTCCAAAAATCTAGTAGTAGATTGTTCCTTGACTTTAAAACTTCTTCTTTCTTGCTTCCCAATTTGACATCCCTTATAGACAACATTGATGGGCTTTGTAATCTTTGGCATATCTCTCACAACTTGAACTAAATTGATCCTCACTAAATTATATCAAAATTAATGTGACACATCCTTCTATGCCATAACCAACTTTCATTAATTTGAGTCATAAATCAATAACCATCAACACCTTTAAGTTGATAAACATTTCCATGTGTCCTTCCAGCAACAACCACAATTCTAGAGCCTTTTTTGATCTCACATCCATCATCCTAAAACATAATATTATATCCTTTGCTACACATTTTTCCAACACTCAAAAGTTATGTCTCAAACCTTTAACATAAATAACATTATTTATATTATGCTTGCCATCAAAAATAATTGAACCCTTTCCACATATCTTAGTAGACATGTATCATCACCAAAATTTACTAGACCTCCTTCATATTTTTCAAGTTTAACAAACTTACTCTTGTCACCGATCATATGATTTGAGCATCCACTATCAATAATCTAGTAGTTCTCCTCTCTAGCATGAAAAGTAGTCACCATAGTTCCTTCAATGTTATTACCTACTTCTAGAGTATTTTCCTTCACACATCTCTCAGAGTTAGCAAAATTAGTTCCATCTTTAATAGCCATAAAAAAAAATTCACTATACCCATCATCTGCATAGTTAGGTTCATCATCAAATATTTTGGCATCTTTTCTAACATAATAACTTTTCTTAATTACTTTACCTTTAATTTCTTTATTCTTGTCATTTAAAGCTTTGTTTGGACATCTTGAAGCATAATGACCAATCTTACCACATGTAAAAAATTTGAAAGGAAATTTAACTTTGTATTTACCATTACCCTTTTTCATTTTCCTCACAAAGTTTGATTCAACATTATCAAGATATGATTCTTCAATCTTTTTTTATTTGCCAGCCTTAAAAGCAGTCTCAAATTTTGTATTAATTGTACCAAATTCATTTCAAAAGTAGATATAGTACCATACATTGATCTCTATAGTGTTTTCTTAAATATTGAACTTCCTCAATAGCATAAACTTTTTGACTATAATATTTAGGAAAAGTTCTTAGTACCTTCTTTATCACTTCCTCTTCTCCAAGATTTCCCTCAAGACCTCTAATGGAATTGACAAATTCATCCACCTTTTGCATGTAGCTTGTAATATTTTCATCTTTAGAAATCCTCAAGTTCTCAATGTGATCTTTAAATTTCATATCTTAGCTTGCTTGACCTTAGCATCTCCTTCATATATACTTTCCAACTTTTCCTAGATAACTTCTAAAGATTTCAAATGCATAACTTTCACAAGTTCAGTGTTAGAAAGACCACTTTAAAGAGCATACATTTCTTTACCATTGTTTGCATAGGCCTCAAGTGATCTCATCATTAGTACTCAGATCACCAGTAGGAATAATATATCCAATCTTAACAGACTTCCAAACTCCAAATCCAAGAGATACCAAGAAACCTTCCATCCATGTCTTCTAGAAGCCATAGTCTATTCCATCAAATAAAGTTGCATCACTCTTGTACACCATCCCAGACCTACCTCAAGCAGTTAAGCTTTCTTCCAAGGAACCTTGCTTTGATACCAATTTTTGAATGCACACAAGAAAACTGAGAGGGGGGGTTAATCAGTTATACATTAAAACATCCAAAATCCTCTTAAAGATTCAGATCCACATCAACTTAATTAACCCTTAATATATTAGAATGATTTAGCATGAAAGCAAATAAAAAACACCGAAACACATCAACACAACACATAATAGAACACCAAATTTACGTGTAAAACCAAAGGGAAAAGCCATGATGAGGATTAGCTCAAAATATAAAGTAATTGAAACACTAAATACAAAAGGCTCACTTCTAGAGGACTCATTGCCCAAAAGATAGAAGGGCTCATTTCCAAAGGCTCACTACTAGATTACATAAGAGAAGAAAGAAGAATGTTATAGTGATAAATCCATCTCAATGCAACAAAAAAAATCCACCATAATATCACCAATGCATTCACAACCTTCTTGAAGATTGTAGACACCTTCTACTCACTGCTTCATATAGTCTAACTCGTTGAAGTTCACATTGCACTTCACAAATTTGTACTTCACAACTATGAAATTTGCATCACACACTTCACAACTAAATTCTCCATCAATTTATCACTTATTTATACCTTCAACCTTGAAAAATTTCTCCAAGGTCAGTTATGCACCTCAACTATGCAAATTCAAATTAGGTCACCACTAAGCATTCCCACAATGGAAAGGAATGAAAGTAGGCCACACCACTTCTTAACTCGGACCCAAATCATACATATACACCACACCATGCTTCCACAATCACCGAAGAAAATCCACAGTTAGTGTAAACACTCGTGTTTGGCCAAACCTGTGTTAATGCCATTAATATTTAAGTACACACTTCCTCAAATACAAAGATGACTCGCAGACCATACACAACACTTTGAATACAATTTGGAATATTCCACAAACACCCTAAAATCCAACAAATTCCTTCACAACAACTTTTTCCTAAAGAATGTATACACCTAGTACACTTAGACAACCTTCCATACTCTGTTACTCAAGAAACCAAATTTTGAAGTACCAAACCACGAAAAAATTTGACTATAGGTAGATATGATCATTAACAACACACTTGCAAATTTTCAAGACCATAAACCAAACTATAGAGAAATGTGGAGCACAACCATTTGTCCTAGACACCATTGCAACACACAATCCACACACTAGTGAGCACAACTCTTTATGTACGACGATCCAAACCAAGAAATTTTGAATATAGAACCTTTGAACACCTTGGACCAATATATCCAAACCACACTAGAAGATCTTCAACCATGAAGAGATGCAGAGCACAACCAGAACACCACTCTATACACCAAAATACCTTTGAAACACACTATTTTCCTCTTTTATTTAAAATTTCACAAAAGCACTTGGAAACCAAGTGCCAAAGACACATACTCGTCAACTTCAACACTTCCTCATCATTACCAAACCAATAACATCCACAAACAAAAGCTTATCAAAGCAATACTAAAGGTCGACACCAATAGCACTTACTAATGACAACATAATACAACTAATCAAAGCATCAACACAACCGATCATCAATGACAACACAAACATAAGCCTACAACAATATCTTCCAAGCTTGTTAACATCAATGACAACACCAACTACTCATACTTGTAACAGTTTAGACTATTGTTAGACATCTCATACTACCATTTTTCACCGATTCCCCTCATTAAGTATATTTATTATGTAACATTTTAAAACTAATCAATCTCAATGCCTTTGCTTTATATGTGATATTGATTCCTCATGATCACATTCCATTGACACATATGTCTAACTATTATGCACATTGCCTCTTATTGTGCAGATAGATCACTATTAAATTGCATGTTATATTTATGATGTCACATTACATAATATGATGGGACACTTCACTCTAGTATCATTTAGTTATTATATTCTTTCTCACATTGCTTGGTTTTCCTATTGTGGGGGCATTCCTTGTTTGTTCTTTTGAGCAAGTGAGGGGTTCAGTTACACTAGCATACTTCATTGATTGCTACAATTATTCATCAACTAATTCTTTTCTTATATGTTCATCATGTTCTTACATGATGACATATTTATGTCACTTTTCTTATGGTTATTACATGACGAAATCATTCACATAGTAGATATCTATGTTCTCTTACACTCTTGTGTTATATGATTTTAGATTGTGTACTCATTTTTGGGGGTAAAATGGTGAAAAGACAATTTCCTTGCATTTCTCCTATCTTATGCACTTTTATGACAACATCCTTCTATAATTAGGACCAACACATTTCTATATGTGGTTATCTTACACTTTCCTCTCCTCAATTGTATATATTATGGTACACACTTCTAATATTAAAGGGGGCATACTATTACTATCACTTCACAATTTTGTCCATGCATTGATTAAGGGGGAGAATTGGTTACTACTCGTCAACAACCCTAGCGGCATGATGGCTTTTTCCTTTTCACAATACTTTTTTCATGGTTCATACCAACCAACTTAGCCACAAATCTATAAACCCTTCCTTACACCCATGTGCTTGTTTTCATTTGAAAGTTAATATGAAGATTTCTACAATGCTACAATGTTTATGATGGTTTTTTTTGTAGTTATGTTTGTGAATCAAATATGTGTTACTAATATATTATTGTGTTCATGTGTGTAGGGTTGGGCACATGGTTGTACACAAACGAAGAAAAAATAATGGTGTATTATCCAACCTATATCATATGAAAATGCTTCCCACTTTACTTTATTTACTTTAGCATACATGACTCATACAAATTTGAATGCATATTCCTTGTGTTGTACTTTTCTTATCCATGTCTTGAGATGTATTAATTTAGTACTCAATTTGGATCAATTATGTATAAAATCTTGAAATCGTCTTTATAACTAATCATTTTAGCCTCTATATATTTGAATATGTAAAATTTCATCAATTTACACATCTTGAACATGATTGTTGGTCTAATTGTATTGATAGATAGGATCATCGACATGATCTTATGCCCCTAAAATAAAAATTCACTCCCCACTAATCTCACCCAATTCAAAAATGTGAATGTTTTTTATTTGTTGAATACACACCAAATCAATTTATATTGAGCTCTAATTTTTCATATTAAAAAACATGCTCTAATACCCAAGTTTGACATATCCTTCAATTGCCATTCATATTTTCAAAGTGAAAGGAATCATATTATTATAGATATTAGACCTTTGTATTTACATCAAAGAAGAGATGTCAAGTCATTATTCATGAGTCATTTTATATCAATTATGTTGTCAATCTTATGAACAACAATAATGGGGGTCTACCTAATTCATAAGAAATTCCAACATTTCAATCCTCGTGCATAGACTCCTAGAGAGATGTCCCTCAACACCACATCTGCATTTTCCTTTTCAGATATCTCATATAGGTGAACCAAAATTCGTGAGTTTCAAGTGCTTAAGAAATTAATGCACAAAATTTAGACAAGAACATTGCATTTTTTTTAAATATCTAATACAAATAAACCAAAATTTACAAATTTTAAAAATTCAAAATTACAAACATAAATCTATCTAAAAACTTAAACCAATAATATCAATTTATCATAATATTCTACATATATTTTCAATCTTTAATTATATTATTACTCTATTTACGAGTTTAAAATCCCACAATAATTAGATGAGGTTTCTTTTTAAAAGATCAAAATTACAAACATGAATCTACCTAAAATCTTATATCAATAATATTAATTTATTATAATCATTATATATCATTCTAATCTTTAATTATTTTCTCACTCCTATTTAATGTTAATCATACTTAACTAATTCATTCATTTATTCAACACTAAATAAAGAAATGAAAGCAACTATTTAGGTAGGTCATATTTCATTTGTTGATGCTATCCATAGAAAATTAATAAAGGTTTTCATGGAACCACCATAGCACTAAAAGTAGGAGCCATACCAAGAATATGCATTATCAATTATTACATGGATCATCATCATCTTCACGATTTATCAATTATTACATTGACCATTGTAATGTTATTTACCCACTATTACATTATTACGGTCAATAAGTGGAATTTATAACTGTAATAACGGTAATTAAGTCTGATGATTTGCATAAGGAATCCAAAATTAATATATTATAATAAAATGCATATTTTCTATAAAACAATGAGATAAATGTATTTTCCATGAAATGCAGGTAGATTCGAGACTGAATCATCTCCAACCAGTATTCATCCATAATGCATGAAAATTCATGAAAATCCAGGCGGAAACTTTTAAAAATTATTTTAATTGCAGCTGCATGCAGCTCGATGTCTGTCGATCATGCCATCATCAAGGCAATAAAACTTACAGGAATACGGATCGGCAAATGAATTTGAACTATAACTTATTGTGTAAAATAAAATAAAATCCGTTATCCTTCTCAGAAGAGAATGTACCATTTAATATATTCAATCTCTGCTAGATAACTTAAATCGCAAAGCAAAAACCTACGGGATGGTAAATTTCCAGAGCTTAAGCTTAACATTCACCTCGCAGCTCTTATCTTGAATTTTCACATTACGATTCGCTGCCAGCTTATCTACAGTCAATTTACAGCGCAGGTGGACAATAACCTTCGGCGATTTCCATCCAAAAACCTTAATTTTCACAGGCACATTGATTTCTATACCGAGCGGCACCTTCGCCTTCGCCTGCTGCGCATTCAAGCTCGATCTCAACGCCTGCGAGAATTGAACCCCGGACCCCGTGAGAGTCGCCACGAAAACACTGGTATTCTGGTGCCCCTGGTAGAAGGCCGGGAAACCACCCGAACAGAGCTCTTTACCGGAATATAAAACCGCCAGACGATTATGCTTCTCGTAGTAAACCCCAATCTTCTCGTTAGGGTTCCGTGCGCGAACGGTAACGTCAAAAGCGGCGCTGAGGGTTGCATCGGTACCAAAACTGAAGCGTTTTACGGCAATACCTTGGACGTCATATTTGGGAGCCTGGGGTTTGTACAGAAAGTACAACACGGCGCCGGCAATGGCGACGATCAGGATTAAGAAAACCAGCAGAGCTACAATCCAGCAGAAGCAGCAGCAGCAGTGATTCCGGCGCTGGCGAGGCGGGCTGAAATATTGCGGCCTGAAAGGGCGCCTTCGCTGCGATGGTGCATTGTGCGTCTGCTGTTTGGGGTACTGAAAAACGTATGTGCCAGCGGGCGGCGGCGGCGGCGGCGAGGGCTTCCCTTTGGCTTGTGCTTTCTCTGCCGGATAAATGCGCTGGCTCTCCCCCATTACACAGTTAGCCAAACCTGCAATAAACCAGAGAGAATCGAAACAGAGCTTATTATTTCGGCTGAGAAAATTTGTGTTGCTTGGGCTGGCGGAGGGGGCAAATTTGGTGCAGCATGGCGTGGGTTGAGGGGGAAGATAATAGGTCGCCCCTGCCCCTGGGCCCACGCGCTTTCAACAAACACGGATCGAGCCGTGCTGTGCTGTGCGGTGCGTAACATCAAAATCAGATATATTTGACATGTGCTACCGCAAAGCCTGGTGCGGTACCTTAGCTCTGTTCCTTTTTAGACAATGGCAGTTGTTTTCCGTTCCCTGCCCCGGGGTTAGTATCTACAGGTGCCGTACATTCTGGCGGACGCCACGGGTAAGTCTAAATCTATTGTTTTTTTTCCTATCATTATTACCCTTTTGTTTGGGTTCCCATTGGCCCTGGAATTTGACGGTCACCCCTACCTGTCATATGAAAATTTTATGATGGTTTGGTCATTTAAAACACTGTAAAAAAAAAATGTTTAATTTATGAATTTTTATATAAAATCTTTTATAAATGCAATATCTTGAAAAATCAGAAAACAATGATAATTATTAATAATAAATATAAAAATCTACTGTTATAATTAACAATTAACAAAAGTTTCTAAGTTCATATTAAAAACAAATCTTGTTAAATATATTCTAAAAGTTAAAAAAATTATATTCTATTTTGAAAAGATTCTAAACTAATATATATTTTTATAATAATAATATCAATCACATATATTAATATAAAAAAAGATAACTATTATAAAAATCTCAAAGTTTCTAAATTCATATTAGAATATATTTAAAAAAGTTATATTCTATTCTAAATTAATTCATCTTTTTTAATAAAAATTATAAAATATATATATTACAAATATAAATACTATATTATATTTTGCTTATAATATTTTTTTACGGTTTAATAAAAATTTAGCAAGTCAAATTATACGGTCTAATAAATTTTATAGCTGTAACAATGTCCAAAATGAATCACTCCAGTCCAGTTTCATCTCTGTTTGCCCACATCGAATTTAAGAATCCAACACAAATTACAGTCCACCTGTCCTCATGAAATGGAGAGCCAAATTTTGTTGGAACCGCGTTACAAAATTATGAGGCTAATCACTTTTAAAAATTAACCTTAAAACGCCAAGACTCAGAGAGACTTAAGAGCTTTCCCCAAACGGGGAATCGTCTTGGTGTCCATTATATAATAATGCTGGCCATCATTTTTAATGTTTAATGTGTGGAGCATATAAGATTATATTATTATGTTAAGTGGCGAATATTAATACATTCAAAAATAGTTTAGTTCGTTGGTTATGAAATTAAAAATGAATTTGATTTTCATTTTAATAATTTGCTATTTGAAATCCATCAAAATATTATTTTGTATTTACTTAATTTTTTAATATTCCCTGCAGGCGCTTCAAATTTTTTGAATTAAACTCACATGATAAATTTGCTTTAAGAAAAACACTTCCACTTTTGATCAAAAGTGAACCAACTTCTTGCACCTATCTTTTATTATTTTTTATTTTTTATGTAGGGTACAGTCTACATAGCCATAACATCACTATGTGCATGTCTAACCATTTGCTATAAAATATTCCCAAGAATATGCTATGGGAAAGCCACCTGTGTGCAGCAATGGTGGTTTGGCAATTTATGAACAGTGGTTTTCCACTTTACGAGTGGTTTTATGTCAACAAAAAGTGATTTTAGAATACATTGGCACCAAATAATATTTTTAAGGAATCTTCAAATAGTGTGTTGTTGATGGCAACATGACATCACCTTTTCCTTCCCAAACTCAACACCCTTCACCATTGGCTAGTCTATTTTTTAGCTCAACTTCAAGAGCCTTGTTCTTGGCCATACACACTTTTTTCTGAGCAATTTTTTTATTTAGGGTATTTTTTTATGCTTTATCTAGCGATGTTTTATTAGTTCAATTTATTATTTTTCTATTTTAGTCTATTTTTTCAGCACTATGTAGTGGTATAGTCAATTTTTCTTGACTATATCCTAGAAATATTTAAAATTATACCTCTTTTTGAAGATTTGTACAACAAATCCACCTTGTGGAAATTTGTAAATGCACTACATATAAACTGCCACATCACTATAAAGTTGTTGGATGAAATTTTTTCTAGATAATAATGGAGGTTTTAATCTTTTTTTTTTTGTCATTTTTTGAGGTTTGTAAGGTATACTTGGTCAATTTCTTCATTGTCCACCTCGTGGTCCAATAACCTATTTTTTGGATATTGTAAGCTTCCATTGTAAGCACTATCTAATTTCTAAACACACTCGTATACAGTGCCAACTGATTTTGTGTTCCATGGGGGGAATTTTGCACATCTATTATGTCTCTTTTGTACTTGCACTAAGTTATAAAGTGTTATGGGGTTTGTGTAGTGCCTTAGTTTTTGTCATCACATCTTTGTCAAGTGAATGTCCCTCTATGACAATAATTGTTTGTGTAAATAGGTGTTTTACCTATCTAGGTCTTATTTACCTGTTAAGTCCACTTAGCTCCTAGGAAGGAATCTTTCTAGTTAAGCATTAGTTGTCACTTATCTAGTTTGCATTTTTTTAATGCTTGTGTCCTAGTCTTTAATGAGTTAGTTGTATCATGTGATAGGATCAAGACACTTATCATGATCTTGTCTAATCTTTTTCCTCACCTTGCCTACATAAGCAAGGCTTCATATGTACATTGCCATATTCATTTTGGAATTTCTTGCATCCTTAATCATAGCATGATATTTCTACCATTTATCTCTTGTGAAAGTTATTTTTTCTTGCAAGTGATCTTGGGGTGTTGAAGAGTTCACCATAAACTCCTACATGGTATCAAAGCTATAGTGTTGCAAACTTCTTCCTAGATCTAAAAGACCTATCTTGGTGTGATTTTTTGTTGGGTGTGAGTTGGGATCTTGAGAACCTTGCCATTAAATCCAGGGCATCAAAGAAAGTCAGTTTTGGCTTTCATTTCATCAAAATCTGACATATTTTTCCAAATCTACTAGGGTTTGAATGAGGGATTTCAATTGTCAGATTTGAGGGGGTAGTTAATTTTTTAGAGCAGTTTGGGAAAAAATCAACCTCATCATTGCGTCTGAAAATCCTGAGAACCTAAGGATCAACTATCAAATTGTCAAATTTTGACATTTTTTACTCGAGCCCCAAGCAAAAAAAATTGTCGACCGTATGGATCTATACTTGGTTGTACATTATGACTATGTCATACTATCAGGTTGTAGTTATAGGTTTGGTAGAATATTTTATAGCATCAAGGCTTACAGTTTCCATTGAATCCAGGGCATCAAAGAAAGTCAGTTTTGGCTTTCGTTTCATCAAAATTTGACATATTTTTCCAAATCTACTAGGGTTTGAAGGAGGGATTTCAATTGTCAAATTCGAGGGGGTAGCTATTTTTTTAGAGCAATTTGGGAAAAAATCAACCTTTTCATTGCATCTGAAAGCCTGAAAACCTAAGGATCGACTATCAAATTGTCAAATTTTGACATTTTCACTAGAGCCCCAGGCAAAAAAAATTGCCATTCGTATGGATCCATACTTGGTTGTACATTATGGCTCTGTCATACAGTCAGGTTGTAGTTGTAGGTTTGGTAGAATATTTTATAGCATCAAGGCTTACAATTCGGCATCATCATCGTACTCCCTTATGTCGGGTTTGCATCACTCACCTATTCATTCATTTTTTCACAGTTATTTCCTAGTACGAAATATACAGCAGGTTTTTATTTCATATGATTTTTATAATATAAAAACAACTTTGTTTTAAATTTTATTGGCTGAAAATTTTTATTTTTTCCAACTGTTTGTGTTGACCGAGGTTTTATGCTTCGCTAGGATGCAATCACATGAGTCGTAGAGGGGCATGCATCAAGCAGTGCGGCTTAGGCCCGCTTCCCCCTTTGGCACCTGATTGCCACCCACTCGTCAACTTCACTAGTGACGAGGTGGTGCAATTTTTTTTAAACTGAATGTAGCCCTATGGTCTTATGGCGGACTAGCCACCAACCCCTAGGGGGATTAATATTTGCATCTATTTAGTTTGCACATTCCCTCTTTTAGGCCTTTCTTTGTTTTGTTATAACTTGCAATCCAGGAGGCAAAATTTTTGAATGAGATATCATCAAAAAGATGGTTTCATCAATTTTTAGTGGTGGAGGTTATTTTCAAAGATTTACTATGGCACTTATTACTAGTTGAAGTCAAATCTTATTTTTTGGCTCCCGAGCTCATAATTTTTTTCCACAATCTTTGATTTTCATGATTCTTACAATGTCAGAAAGGTATTGAGGAGCTCTACATTATCATGCAGGCACATTTTTTTATATGTCTCAAATATATCATTATTTTAGTTCTTTACTGATGGGTGTCCTGGAGATTACTTGGATATTTTGACAATTGGGAGAGTGCAATTTTGATCTATGCACTTCATTTCAAGTCTAGATCATTTGTCAATCAATTGTTGCTTCACAGATTCTAGGTTTATGTCAGTTTGAGAGTTTTTCAATGTCCCTTAGCATCGAGTTTGTTGTTACTTTATCAGGATTCTGATCTAAGTCCTTGAGTGACTCTAATATGGTTTCTAGCACCAGAATTATCTTTCCTTTTCTTTTCAAATTAAAGATTCCAAATTTACTCCACAAGTGTGCTTCCAGTGCTTCTTTGCAGCAAGTTATCTCATTATGGGGGGGCTATATGGTCTCTCTTGTCATCCTTCATATGGAGGAAGATTGATTGGACTTGTGATGGATATTTTCATTAAGGGGGGCTGAATGGTCTCTTCTTCATCTCTCTTATGGGGGTCTTTTTCCTTGAATGTGGTTTTGTCCTCTCATTTTTTTTGGAGAGCATTATTCTATTTATCTCTCTTTCACGAAGGATTTTTATCCCAATGGGTTTTCTTATTTTCTCTATTTGTGAGAGATTTCATTTGCATTTGTACATGGGTACCTAACATGGCCTTGTAGCTGGGACCCATCTTTGTGTCATTTGCATAAGTACTCCCTAAGTTGTACTTAAGGGGGGGTGTTGGTGTAAATAGTTGTTTTACCTATGGCTGATCCCACAATACTGGTTTACAATTTTTGGCCAAACTGGACATTGAACTAAATTTTTTTAACTAAATCTTCACTTTCGAGCACCTATAATTGCTAAATCATGAGGAATTTGAATATGATTCAAACTAGTGATTTGTGACATTTTGTCTGTAGATTCTAAATATATTTTTTTCAATTTTTTTTTAATCAGATTGCATTTTTTTTCCATCTCCTTCAAAAACTAGTTTTTATTAGTAAACACCATTTTTAAAGAGTGATGCTCACCATAAACAACATAA